>VRYO01002095.1:4998789-5054795 GCA_009812075.1 Sialia sialis | reverse complement strand
TGCCGATGGGGAGGGGGGGATGCAGCGGCTGCAGGAGGGTTCTGTCCCTCCTGGCTGCTCCACTTTGTGGGCTGGTGCCACCAGCGGTCCCGTGGAGGGACCTGGGGCAGGGCAGGATTGTGGATTTGGCTGTTTCCCTGCAGGATCTGCTCCTGAGCTGGCTGGTGGCTCAGGAATGGAGCTCTGTGTGCCACCCCACCTGCACAGGCAGTGACCCCCCAGGAGCCCTGAGCACACTCCCCATCCTCATGTAGGATGGTCTGGCAGAAGAGTCCCTGGGATGGATGTTCATCCAGTTTTTCAAAGGTTTGAAGCCAGAAGGGCTCTGTGGGGCAGGTGAGCCCAGCTAAAGCAGGGGGAGCTCCCCAAGGGGGGAGGGAGGGATGGATGGATGGATGGATGGGCTCTGCATCCCACCCTGCCCAGCAGCAGGCAGCTCCACCAGGCACGGGGAGGCATGGCTGGAAGAAGCTGCTGGTTTCATGCAGGAGCCAGAAAAGCTTTTCTGCACAAAGCTTTAGAGTGCCTGGTGTTAGGTGACCCAGAGAGGTGTGAGCTGACCTGCAGGAAGGTCGTGTGTGCACCCAGGATCTACTCCTGAGCCAGGGGCTCTGTGCCTGCATTCCCGAGGGTGATCCCTGGCAGTGCTGTCATGCTCTGTGCAGGGCACTCACATGAGGCACTTTTGTCCTGTGTTAAATGCTCCCCCATCCACCCCTGGTGCCCTCCTCCCTCCCTTTCTTAACTGGGGATTTGTGCAGCCACTCTCTCATCTCGGTTTGTCTCCCCTAAGCTGAGCAGACTCTGCCATGGGGCTCTGCAAGCCCCACCAGGGGCAGCTCACCCCCGCTCTCCTCTGATCATCCCCCAGACATCACTTTTAGCTCCCTTACAATCTCCCTCTTGCTCCAGGCGCTCCCAGATCCCATCCTCCCATCCCAGATTGGATTCTGCTCTTCCCCAGAGACTGCAGTGGGGAGGGAAGTGCCACCCTGCCCTGTGTCCTCCACACCAGCCCTTCTCAGCACCTTCCCCTGTTTTGGCAGTAGCAATCCCCCTGGGGGCTTACAGATTGTTGGGGCTGGCTATTTAAGTTTATGCCTTTGATTTTTTGGGTGGGGGGGATTTTCCACCCCCACAAACTTCTCCATTGTGTAAAAAAAATACAGGAAAAGGAGATATTAAAACCAACAAATAGGGAAAGGAGCAAGTCAGTGGTTTAGAGAAAGCAACAGCACCTTTGGAGACTATTAAATTAACATCAAACAGGATTAATCAGCAGATCCACAAAGCTCAAAGCTGGGGGCCGGGGTGGGGAGGGAGGGGAGAAAAGAAAACCAAAATGAACAAAAACAGGGAGGGGAGGAGGAGTAAATCCCCCTGTAAATGGGGAGGTAAAAAGGCTGAGAATTAATAACACAGAGAGAGTGAAGGTGGAGAGGGCTGCAGACCTGGCAAGGAGCGCACGTCCTCGTTTCGTCCATCAGCAGGAGTTATGGGCATAGCAGCGGGCAGGCTTGCACTGGCATTCAGAGAGTTAAAAGCATTGGCACTGAGAGGTGAGCGCTCTTCCCACTGCTCGTCATATTTACCCATTAGGGCTTTCCTAATTATTGCCTCCAACCCCATGTTGGTACTGGAATTCTCTTGGACCGACTGGCTCCTACAACTGATTAGCCCTGGGAGATACGGGAGAGGGAGGAGAGAGGGGACGGGAGATGGGGGGGAGCCAAATGAGAAGAAAGATGGGGGGGACGGGGAAAGGGGGAGAAAGGAGACAAGGGAGAAGGGAAGAAACAAACAGTCAGCACATTCTCGCAAAGCAACAAACTTTGTCATCTTGTTCTTTAAAGCACTGCGATGCACCCGTCCTCCTCCTCCTCCTCCTCCCGCTCCACCCCGCCCCGGGGCTCGGCGGTGGGACGGATGGGACTCTGGGATCTGGGCTTTGGGAAGGTTCCCCGGGGCCAGGGGCTGGGCACAAGGGTTTGTCACTGAGCCCCAGGGAGCATCTCCAAGGAGCAGGGGCTGCGCTCCCAACGCAGCCAGGCAGAAAGTCTGTGGGGTCCATGTGCACACACAGCAGGAGTCAGTGTGCCAGCAACGGGGAGGCTGGGGCGGCTTCCCATAAAGAAATCAGGGAAGGAAGAAGGAGCACCCCACAAAAACACCTGACGGGAAAGACGTGCCTGGATTTGGCCCTAGGGTCAAAATGCAGGCAGCCCCCAGAGCTACACTGGGAGAGGGGAGCATCCTGCTGTCCCCCCTTGTCCTGCTGTCCCTCCTGTGCTCCCTGCAGCCCCCTGCCCCCACCCCCTCTCTCCGCAGCCGGGTTCCCGCGGGGATCAGGGCCCCTGGGCTGGGGACAGGATGCAGAGCGCAGTGTCCGCGTGGATGTGAGTCTCAAGCCATGCAGTTATGGAGCAGCACCGCACAGGGACCAGAGGCTCAGCCACGCCACCTTCATTCCCGGGGTGGCACTTACAGGGAACAAGCAAAGGGCAAAATGTAGACAAGGAACTGCCAGCCCCCCCAGCTGACCCCATCCTGGGGTGTTCGTCCTGGGATCCCCACCCCTCTGCTTGGAAAGGGACAGATCCCAGGTTCCTGTAAAACTGGCTGCAACATTTGTCTTGCTGTAATCACAAGCAGGGTCTTTGCTGGTCCCCTCTAGCCAAAGCCGACCCTCAAATCTTGTCTGCCAGGGCCCCTTAGGTCCCATCCTAGCAGCTGATGCCAGCTCACTTCTTCTCCCAAACTCATTTCCACTGGCAAGCAGTCCTATCCCACAGCCCCAAACCCACAGCACCTCCTGCCCTTGGCCGTGGGAAACCTGCTCTTCTCCTACTTAAAACCAACAACCTGAAGGTATTCCTGCTGCAGGAGAGCATTAATCCTTAATCAATTACGTAGCAATTAGTATTCCTCAGTGGGGATTCACTCCATTGGTGAGCCCACCCGGACAGTGTGACAGCTTACTACTGTCACTGTCCCTTGGGCTGGTCCTGGGCCTGAGCTCTCCTCCAGCTCCCAGGAAACACTTCCTCCTGTCCCAGCACCCCTCATCTCCCTTTTGGTCCTCAACATCACCCCTTTTCCCAGCACAGGGTGCTGCTCTTGCCCCAGTTTGCTTTTGCAACTGGCTCCTGCATCCTGCCCAGCCCACAGTGACAGAGACCCCACTGCCCACCCTCACATTTCCCTTTGCCACTGCCCTCCCATCCACCCACAGGTGACCACGAGCTCCCACCAAGGGTGCTCTCTGAGGTGTGAGGTCCACCTTGCTAAGATGGTTTAACCCTCTGATGGCCAACCCTTGCTTGACCTTTAACCTCTCCTCAAGCTCTGCCAGGTTTTCCAAGGAATTACACTGCCCTTTTTCCAACCCAACAGCAGGGAGTTGTGGTGTGTCCCGAGGCTTCTGCCTCACAGCAACTGTTACACTTGGTCTTAAGGGAAAACAGAACAAAGGAGATGCTTAAATCTACTGAGCCTCCTGCTCTCCTTAGCTGTAAGCCCTGTGGGAAATGAGGTACAGGTATGTGGGGAGTTACCTGCTCCAGTAATCGCTGGCATGTTGAAAATCTCTGTCCCAGGCTGCCCCACATCTGGAGAAAAACAAAGAAGCTCTTCAGAACGGACAGCAGCACATGCAGGTCAGTGGCTGGAGGACCAGCCAGGACAAGACTCCCATCTCTGTCACAGCACTCTGTCAGCAGCCCAGGCACAGGGGTGGCACTGTGGGGGCTGGCTGGGAGCAGGAATAACTCCCAGCACCTTTGGGAGATCCACAGTGAGCACCTTCACCAGGTGAAAGGGCAAAAAAGCAGAGCCCTGAAAGGCAGGGCAGAGTCTTTGTGCTCACTGCTGGCCTCCCTTCCTCCCTCCTGCCCCTGCATTACAAGCTCCACAAAGCCAAACCCTCCCTCCTGCTTTGGGGTTTTGAAAGGCTCAATGCCCCCTATGCATGGAGCAAGTCTGGGCAGTGGAGAGGGCAAGGAGGAGAAGAAATGTTAAATCAATATTTTCCCTCTTAGCCGAGCTGTTTGACTTGGATATTGCTTTCCTCAGAATAACAGAAATTCTCATCAAATAAGAGGCATATCCAATTTCTATGTATTTTTTCTTGATAAGGGAAAGTGTGGAAGGTCAGGGGGTTCAGCCACATGTCCCCAAAGGGGCATAACAATGCTGTTGGCTCATGGTAACATCATCCAGGAGACGAGACAGCTCGGTCCCTCTTATCCGATGCAGCTGTTGTAAGATGGATTCAAATTGAATTAGTATTGACTGTATAATGCTGGGCTAAATTAAATTATGATCCTATCTACTCTATTAGTGGTTAATGAATGAATGGGCTGAATTTCTAATCTGAGCCAGCCCGGTTAGTTTTGCAGAGCTGCACCAATATTGATGTAGGGCTTAAAGTAAAGGTTGGGGGGAGATGCATCTCAAGGAGGAAGGATTCAGCTTGGCTGGCCAGTCATTAAAATATCAATTGCTCTTAAGTGTCCTCCATGCTCAGCTCATTATTTCCTTCCTACTGAGGTTATCTGGTGAGGGTAGGATTGGGATTGACAGCCTCAGAGCACAGAGACAGGGCTGGGAAGTCTCCCATTGCCTCCCCAGACACACGCAGTCACTGCTGGCACCAGCACACAGCACTCTAGGAAACATTTGGACCTTGTACTTCATGGAATCACAGAATATTCTGAGTTGGAATGGACCCTCAAAGGCCACTGTCTCTACAGTGCAGACAGAGCTGTCTGGGAGCTCCCAGCCCTTTAACACAGCAGCATCCATTGCCCAATCTCTGCTTCACATGTCCTCGGGGCTTTTCCTCCCCTGGTGCCCTTCATTCGCCTCCCCACAGGTTCTTACTGTACTCCGTCTCGTTTTTGTTGGTCGTGCTGAGCTTCTTGATGATCTCCTGCTTCTTGGACTTCACCATGGCAGAGTTGCTTTCAGTCAGCTTGCTGAAGAAAGCAGGACGCTGAGTGTTGTTTCCTGGGGACTTGGACCCCATCCTGCAGAGCAAAACACCACTGGAAACCTCTGCAACGTCCACTGCATGAAATCCTACCTAAGAGCTCAGTGTAACTGCTGAGGATCAGGCTGGGAGCTGCTGGCACCCTCAGCATCTCCAAGCTCTCTCCCTATCCCAATGATGAATGCACCCCGTGGTATTGAACAGCTGTGACAAATACATCCCCTGGGATGGCACAGAGCTTTGGGCAGCGAGGAAAGCAGCCCAGCCCAGGCCTTGTGCGGGCACATCCCCATCCCCAGTGCCCCCAGGCCGTACCTCTGGTCCATGGGCTCTCCCTCTCGGAACAGGACGGGGTACGGGGCGCTCTTGGCGTGCTCTGCTTCCCCCACGCCGTCTGGTGGAGACACGGGCTCGATGCAGCTGTCTGATCCCCCCGCCGCCGCCTTGCCCTGCTCCGGGGACCTGCACAGCACGGGGACAATGCCAGCGGCTCACTGCCACAGCCCCTGCCCCCGGCATGGCGAGGGGAGAAGGATTCCTGCTCCTTTCTGGCTGGGCTGAGCCACCCCAAAAACAGCAGCCCAGGAGGGACCTGCTGGTGACAGGGACACACGGATCCCTGTGGAGTGTATTTGTGCACTCTCTGTATTTGTGAACACAGCAGAGGCAGAACCTGCCACCTGCCACCCTCCTGGTCAGGGCCACACAGGAGCTGGGGCAGCTTGGAGAGGATCACTGCTGGCCCCTGATGCCTGCCCGTGGCCAAAACCTGGGAGACAGCCAGGCTCGAGTCTGCGAGGAATTCCTCACGGTCAGTTCTGGGAATTCACATCTTTGTTCTTTCTGTGGTTTCTCTTTTTTCCCCCAGTTTTTTTTCATCACTGGGTGGTCAGAGCTGGGCTCTTTTCGTTCATGTCATAAAGCCAACTCTAGGCAGAGCTGGGAAGAACAATCCCATTTACTGACAAGGCACCACTCATTCCTGGATGCATCTGGGTGGGAAGACAGACCCATTTTTTAATCCCATACAACAGCAATCAGACCTGCCTTGTAGCAGCAAGGGGATTTGAAAGTGACTTTAAAACAAATACAGGTGGTGCCTGAAATGAACAATTGCTGTTGTCAGGGCACCTGTGTCTAATAAACTTCTGATTCACCGTGAAAGAGGAAGAAAAAATTAACTTTGAACCAATGGAAAACGTGTTGCTTCAGGTTTTTTGGAATCATTTGTGGTCAGGGACTGAGACAGGACAAGAGGCAACAGGCACAAACAAAACACATGAAATTCCATCCCAACACAAGAAAACCCTTTCTTCCTGTAAGAGTGCTGAAATAGTGGAATAGGTTGGTCACAGAGGTGCTATCTACAACAATGGAGATATTCTGAACCCAACCAGCCATGACCAAGGACAAGCTGCTCAAGAGGTTGGGCTGGGTGATCTCAAGAGATCCCTTCTCACCTAAACTATCCTGACACTGGCCAGATTGGGAAGGGAATTATGCATGCACTCTACAGGGGTCTGAAGAGCATCTCTAGGACAAGGATGGCAAGAGGCACCAACCCAGAGGAAAGATTCAGATGAGAAAGGAGCTGGGCTGTGTACAGAGGGAATCCCCACAGCACCAAGCATGGCAGAGCAATGCCAAACCCCTCCCTGTGGTGCCAGCCACCAAGGACACCCAAGAGTCCATCTGAGCTCAGACTGACCCGAGCCCACCCGTGCCAGCCAGGGTGGCCCCTGGGCTCACCTCTTCCCCGCCTCGTTGTGCGGGGAGATGCGCGAGGCCGCCGCGTGCTCCTGCTGCTGCAGGAAGGCGTCGCTGGGCGTGCGGCGCAGGTCCAGCACCGGGCAGGCGGCGCCGGGGAACGAGTACACCGGGGCCTGGATGTGGGAGTTGAGCTGCTGCGGGTGGTGCCGCGTGTAGTCCTGCGTGATGACCTCCTGCACAAGGAACCAGAGTCAGAACGGAGCTGCTTTCCACCTCTGCCTTGCTGGGCCCAGCTGAGAGGGTGAGCAGGAGGGAAATAGGGTGATTTGTCCCTGCAGATGGAAATTCTGCCTCTTGGGGATGCAAATATCTGAGCTGAACAGTCATGATGCCCCCTGCTCTCCAGCCCCACAACTAGAGGAGCTGATGTCTCCAGCATCACTCCCAGCCCATCCCCACCAGACATGTTTCACTGAGCTCCCCCCTGCTCCCTGGAGCCCCAGAAGGAAGGTGAAGGAGGTGAATGAGGCGAGTTAGTTACACTGATGTGCTGGGCCAGCGTGACCACGCGCTGGTTCGTGCCCTTGATGCTCTGGCTGGACTGCAGGGGCTGGCACTGGGGGCCATCAGGCTGCCTCAGGTGCTGCAGGTGGGCGGCTTCGGGAGCTGAGGCCTTCAGCGAGCCTGGGGGACACCAAGAAGAGAGCAGGAATGAGGTGACATCTGTGTCCCTTTCTTCAAAAGCCATCCCGGCACTGGAGCACAGCCAGTGGGGGCTCTCTCGTGGCAGGCCCTGTTCTCACCTTGCTGCTTCTGCCTCAGGTCGTGCTCCCCATGCCCCTTCTCTGTGTCCTGCAGCAGCCTGGCCCCTTTCTCATGGGACAGGCTGGGCGAGCTGACAGGACTCACGGCTTCCATCCTCTCAGGGCTGTAGCCTCCCTGATAGCCTGAGGAAAGGGCAGGGAGTTAAAACCAGGAGCTCTCTTAGCTTCTCCCTGCACCATTGCTTGTGGGTGGAGTCGTACGTTCAGCAAAGTGGGAGAAAAAAGAGATGAGGGAGGGCCTGGCAGGTGACACTGCAGGGTCACCTCCCACGTCCAGCTGTGGTGATGGCTGCTGTCAAGAGGTGATGTCTCATTCCTGCACAACTGGACACTCAGCAGCTCTCAGGGACAGCAGGAGATCCAGGGACCAAATCCAACCTCTGCAGGTTCACAGCTTGTTCCTGCATTTTCTGCACCCACAGAAACCCCCTCCATGCCTGGAGACAGTGGAGATGGCTGCACAAGAGGTCTCCAAGAGCATCACAAAGCAAAGCCCCAAGCCCAGCATGGCCAGGACCAGGGAGTTGAAAACTGCATGTGAGACCCTGGAGGCCCCAGATGCCACTCCAGAGACAGTGGACTCACAAACCACAGGGGCAAAATTTGACCATTCTCTGCTTTTTAACACCTTGCACAGACTCTCAGAACCATTTAGGCTGGAAAGGCATCTAAGCTCATTGAGTTCAACCACGAACCTACCACTGAAAAGTTCATCAAGTCCACACAAGCCTCTGCACAGACTGAAAATGCATCAAAGCAGGCAGAGCTGCAATGAGGGACAACAATCACCTTTCAGCAGAGAGGGAAACTGAGGCATGGATGGGTTATGCTCCTGCAGAGAGGCAGAGGATGGAGGGGCCTTGGAAATGCTGCCTCTCTCCAGCCAAGCACATTTGGCAGCTTTTGCCTCCACAGACCTTTACCCTCCTAATGCTCTATTCCTAGAGACTGCCTTCAGCAGGAAAATGTGGCAGGGGACCCACAGCAGTGCTGGAGGGAGGAGAGGACTCCATGGAGAACCTCCCTGCACCAGGGATGGGGATGCAGCATCCCCCATTACCCCATGCACTCCAACATTGAAGGGACACTTTAGATTCACCCAAGATGAAGTATCCTGTTCTGGAAAGGTCCCTAACCACCAGGTAGGTCCTGAGGAACAGCCCCTTCTTTCTGTAAGCTCTGTGACCTCAGCAGAGCTGCCCCTCTCCACAGCACAACACTCAGCTGGATGAAGTACAGGTGGCAGGGAAAAGGTGGGGAAAGCTCAGCCAGGGAGTGCATCATGCCAGAGGCACATCCACAGTCCTGGAACACCCTGCTAGAAGGTGCCAGACATGACTGAGGGGTGGGATGGGATGCAGCTCTTCTCCCCAGCCATGCTGCTGTATCCTCTGCATCCCTGGGTGATGGGAAGGGCAGGGGACAGAAACTCCCAGCATTGGTGGCCAAGGCAGCTGCTGCAACTTGAAGGTGGGGTCCCACCAAATTCCCACAGGCTGCTTGCTGCTTCTGAAGGTTGCTCCCATCAAGAATGACTCAGACCTTGCAACCCATCCCCTTCCCTGCACTTTCTATTGGAATAACTAATCCCAGTGCTTTAGTGTCTTACACAAGATTCCTCTGAGGTGGTTCTTGTGGTCTGCTCTGGAAACAGCTGCTGAGCACAGCTGGGCTGAGCAATCCCAGGACAGCAGCACCAGCACCAGGACCCTGAGTGAGGTCACCCTGAGCACAGGGACCCCATCCAAGCCCTCAGAGACCCTGCAGCTCATGAGCAGGAAGGTGCTTGTCTGAAGCCCAGCAGCCTTGTCACGCTCAGAATCGCAGTTCTCCTTTGATTTATACCCACAACTGTTCCTTACAGACTGCTTGGGAATTTCTAAGGATGGGGAAATCAAAATTAGCAAATGGCTATTGTCTGTAAAAAGCAATACCAGGAACTGGACAACATTTGCAAAATAGGACTTGGCAACTGGAAAAACTAGAAGAGGGTAGGAGAAGGAAGATCCTTAAAACACACAAAAATAAAAAAGCCTGGAATAACACAATGGCCAGGAAGCAGAGGGACAAGCACACTTGGGGAGCTGATGGAGCCAGTATCCAAAACGTGCAACTAAAAGTAAGAAATAATGAAATAAAATGGGTGCCAGGCCACAGCTCTCTCACCTCTGCCCTCCAATTTCTGACCACCACTAGTGGAGTTGTTACTCAGCGAGCCTCTTTCTTGCTGCCCCTTATCACAAGACATTTGGTGCATGATAATCCCATCTATGAAGCTGGCTGCTGTGATGCTCTTACCGAGTGCTCGGAGCTCCTGCTCCTGCATGGCAAAGCGTTTGCTTTGACTCTTTTCTCTACTGTGCTGCTCGGAGCCCGAGGCTGCGTGCTGCTGGTCCAGAGGGTGGTGGTGCTGCTGGCTTTTCCCCTGTCCCCTGCCATAGTGGTGAGAGGAACCAGAGGAGGCGGGCAAAGGTCTCGACTCCATGGCTTTAATGGGTGAAGGCGACTGCTCGAGGTTGGCCCCGCTGGGCAGCTTTGAGGTGTAGACGTTGTTGTCAGTCTGGGCTCGTTCTGTCTTGGCTTCCCGTGCCCTGGAGGCCTCTTTCTGCAGGATGGAAGGGTCCAGAGGGGCTGCGTAGCCGTCGGCCGCGCCGAGGGAGGAGCGCAGGGTGGAGGCCGAGGGGAAGGCAGCAGAGCGGATCGGGGACGTGGTGGTGGTGGAGGAGGATCTGGAAGGAAAATGAAGGCAAGGACAAGGTGAGAGAAGGCCATGGAGAAAGGGAATGTTGTTACAGAGCCTCAGTGTTCAGCCCTGCCCAGTCCAGGAGGTATCACTGGGTCATGCAGGGCCAGTGAGGAGGGCTTGGATGGAACCTCCACCTGAGGGACTGGCCACAGGGCATGAATGCATTGGCTGGAGAACATAAAACCCATGGACAGGTCCCAGAGACCTTGATAACTCCACTATCAGGCAATCTTCAGCAAGGGGAGCAATACCTGTATTTGGACACAGGCACACTCCCACTTTTTCTCCTGGCAGCAGGAAAAGCAAAATAATTGGGGCACCAAAATGTGCCTCTGCCCATCCCAACTTCCCTGAAAGCCCCAGTCCTGCTCCCAACTGAGACTGAAGGGAAAACAACTCTCCCTCTTTCCTCTCAGAGCTGATTAATGAAGTGCTGGTGCAGGCACCCAGGCAAGCACTGGAAACCAGCGTGGGGGGACGTACCGTAGGACGGAAGGGGTGGGGGTCTCCGAGGAGATGATCTTCATGCTCGTGTTGTGGAGCACGCTGGGGCGCTGCTGGATGGTCTCGTGGGTGCGGGGTGAGACGGGAGAGTGCTGGTGGCTGTGGGAGTGCGAGGATGAACGGCTGCTGGACTGCTCTGTACCTGGGGAGAGCACGAGGAAGTGCTTCTTTAGCTCTCTGTCCAACAGCCCTAACCCCACCTTCCTACCCTGGACTCCTCCCCAGCTTACCTGGTCTCCAGATGGGCGCGTGCTCCACCGTGGTGGAGGCTAGGATGGATTTTTCACGCTCCCTCTCTCGTTCCCGCTCCCGCTCCCGCTCCCGTTCGGACACCGATGATCCTGACTGCTTGGTCATGTGCGTGGGCCCTCCTGAAACCCAACCACAAGGCAGTGAGAGGGCTGCAGACACAGCAGTTCCCCCCAGGAATGCTGCCTGCTCTTCACATCGCTGTGTCTGCAGAGCAGATAAGGAATGGCTCCATCCAAGGTCACCTGGAGCAGGACAGACGAGGGCAACAAAACCCAGACACATCATGGAACAGCTGTCCTGGCACTGTCTCCAGGGTGTGACCTTCCACAGAACTGCCTGCTTTGGGGAAGAAGGGGGAAAAGCAAGGAAGCCCTCCACAAGCAGGAAGAGAGGGAGTCAATCCCTGAGTGAGAATTAATTTGGGATCTCCCAAACTGTCCAGGCATGCTGGATTGGTTACGAGCATCCTGCTCAATCATGTTCCAGTAGGAAAAACAACCTCCAGCATTACCTGGGGAGAGTGGGGAGCTGCTGTGCCGGCTGCCGAAGGTCTGGGGGGGTCCAGGGATGTAGGTGATGCGGTCCATGGTGGTGGCAGAGGTGCCAGGGGTAGGGGGCACGAGGACAGGCAGGTGCGGCACTTGGGACAGGTCGATGATGCCTGCACAGAGAAGCGACGGGGCTGTCAGGACAACGCTGAGCAGCCTGGCAGTGCCACCCTGACCCAGCCTCCTCCTCCCACCCTGCTCCCACAGCCCTGCACAGCGCCGTGCTGGCACCTGCTGCATAGTTGAGGGCGAGGGAGGGCTCGCGGGGCGACAGCCCGCGCAGCATGTCTGCCCGCTGCGCCATGGCCGTGGCGGCGGCGTTGTGGTGCATCTGCTGCGACGTGATGTAGTCGTTGATGATGGTCTGGCGGTTCTCCATGGCGGCCGTGTCCGGGTAGCTCCGGATGAGGTACGGCGGGTACAGGTGTGGGTACGTGGGGCTCGGAGCGAGATGCCTTGGCAGGTAGTAAGCAGCAGCTGGGAGAGAAAAGGATGCAGGTGTGAAGCCACAAGAACCTTTTGGAGGGTAAGAAAGGAAATACCAGACCGTGCCCCCAGCTGAGGTACCTGCTTCCAGTTGGATTCCCCTCGGGATGGCGGCGGGGTCGAAGGGCAGCGGGATGTGCCCGCGGTACAGATCGACGCCGCTGACGCCGCGGAGCAGGTGCTCGTACGGGGAGATGGGGTGGTGGTGGTCGGGCACGGGGGCGTGCGGGGACTTGGAGTTGGTGAGCTCTCTTGACGTGGGGGGGATCTTTCTGTCCTGGGACACCGGCTTCCCAGCAGTGATGCTCCCTGCAGAGAGCAGAAGGAAGTGAGTCAGAGACAGAGCACAGCGGCCAAGCCATGTCCCTGAGGGATGTCTCTGGCCAAGCAAGTCCCAAAGGGACAACTTAGCTGCCCTGAACTCCAGGGACCTTCCCCTCCTCCCTGCACTGCCATGCCCTGTTACACCACCAAGGTTGAGGTGGGCCAAGTCCCAGTTGCCCCTTGGCAGAGAGGCCTTCCCCAAATCATCCCTCCACCCAAGCACAACCATGCTGGGCAATCTGTGCATTCACCCTGGCCTGCACAAGCAGATGGTGGTGCAGCCTTGCTGCCAGGCTCTTCAGCACAAGGAGGTGTTAGTGAGAAGTGTGAACATCTCCCACCCAGCGTCCCAAGCATTGCTTTCCTGCTTGCCTATAGAAAAAAGAGTGCTGTGGGCAGGAGAGAGGACACTTTTGAAACACCAGTGGCTTCACCAACCTTGGCCCAAGTGTCCCTTTGGTCACCCTGGTGCAGGTGAGGTGTCCTCACCGTCACTTCCATAGTGTGAGCACCCCAGGAAGGGCGCTGAGCCCCAGCTGTCCCTGGCAGCCATCCCAGTGCCGTGAGTCAGCCGTGGGCGCGGGGCGCTGGCAAGAACAGGTTCAACAGGCACCTGCTGGGAACTGCTGGGGCAGGTGGGGTCAGCAGCCTCCTCCTGCACACCTCCCTGCTGGGCTGCTAGAAATTCTACCATCACACAGCAGGTTTGCCAAGTACCTTCGTGCTGCCGTGGCGTGGACTCCCGCGTGGACACCGGGGACCCTCTGTGCAGGTGGCTGCTGAAGGCCGTGCTGTGCCCTGCCTGGTGCTCCTCGTAGCCCAGGGCACTTTGGTGGGGCTTGCCCGGCTCGGGTACAATCACAGGAGCCCCTCTGGCGATGGAGCCACTCGAGTTTGTCACAGGGCTTGGCCTGTTTTTCAGGCTCTCTTCGTAAGCTCTCTCCAGATTCCTCGGGTCTTGGATGACGTCCAGAGAATGCACAGAGTGGAAAGTCCTGCCGGGACTGCCGATGATGGAGCGCACATCGTGCTTTTTGGTACTCGAGGAGGAAGAGCCGCTGTCATACTTCAGTGGGGTACCCTGGGGACAGGAGCAGAGGGGACATCAAAGGACAGAAGGAGCCCAGTGACTGCACCCCACTGAGTTTTGACAGCACTCAGGATGCCTCGTTTGTGGGTCAACACACGAAGTTTTCTCAGTCCAGCAGCCACGAGCAGAGCAGAGATAACCACTCAGCACAGGGCAGGGTGGAGGGCCCATCCTGCATGTCTTGTTGTGCTCCAACAGGATGATGATGATGAGTCACTGCCGAAGGCTGGCTGTGCCCATCACGCCTCTCTCCTACACACACTGTGAAATGGGATAGGGCTGCAAAGTGCCATGGGAACCCTGCAAATATTTGGAGACCAACAGGAGATAGCATGCCATGTTTCATCCTGACTACTGGCCCTGCTGGGTTGCCACTTGCCCATGAAGGGAGGCAACCAAGTTTATGTGCAGCAGAATCACAAATGCTGAGGGCAGTGAGTTGACTGTGTTCTTGAAAAAGAGGCAAACACTTCCCCTTTTGTTCACACATCTAGATGGATCATTGCTTTCTTAATGTGCAAGAGGTTCCACGGGTTTTGTGTTTACCTGCAGGGAAGGATTATAGGATGGTTTGGAATGGAAGGGATCCCTTCAAAGGATGGGGCAGGACAACCTGCACCCAAGCAGAGCGCCAGTTGTTACCAGTGATGCAACACAAAGCTGTCTCTGCTCTCCTTTCACCTTGGGAATGGCTCCAGGATCTGTGAAGGGCAGCAGTCCGAGCAGAACTCACCTCACCCACCCCACACTCACCTGTGTGATGGAGCCTTCCTTCAGAGGTCTGGTCAGAGAGATGTCTGGTGTCCTCCTCAGCTCCTCGCGGGGAATCTCATGGATTGATCTTCCTGCTTCTTTCACCGTGGCTACCAAGTCTTCATGGGCTGATTTCATTTTCAGAGGAGTCAGATCGTGAGATCTGACCTTGTAGGCATCAGATAAGTCCCTTGGTGGAGTGTTTTCCCTCTTGAGCTGTTTGGCTTCTCTTCTGAGGTAGTCCTCATGGGCCTCCACATAGGACCGAGGTATTCCTGCAAGCAGATGAGGGATGCAGAGGTGACTCCACAGGAAGACTCTGGACTCCCAGTCCCCACTCAGATATCACTAATGCAGCTGCTCCACCTCATATCTACCACCACCTTCTGCACCCATTTCACACTGATTTCCACCTGCTTCATGACAATCATTGACAATTTTGTCCCTGATTTTGGCAGAATTTAGGTTGGTAGAAACTGAGCAAGACTGAAAATCTTTCTGAGCACAAAGCAGGGGCTGCAAAGATCTGCAGGTGGACCTTGACATGCCCATTCTTGCTTCCTCCTGTCCCACCCTGATGAAGAGAACAAGGGGCCATGCCCATGAGATGCTTCCCCTGTCCGTGCCCAGCCTGTGCTCACAGGCTTTACCTTGTGTAATTGAGCCTCGCATGTGATGCTGCTCCTTCAGGTTATGGGGACTGTGTCGGTCTGGAGGGATGGCTCGACCCATGAGACCTAGGAGAGATGCAGGAGGGAAAGTCAGGCTGTGACACAGGAATTAATTTACAATGAATACATGACAGTGTTCCCAGGGATGCTTGGGATAACAAGGATAAATGCAAGGATAAATTATTTATTTTTAATTTCTTTTTTCAAAGTGCTTTTCTTTTTTTTTTTTTGTATTCCTGGAGCTGGTCTGTCAGGACAGACACTCAAAGCAAACAGGCCAGTCTGCATTCTGTTTTTTCCCCATGCTGGTTAGATGCTGCCCTGTTGGGGATACCAGCTACCCACTGC
The DNA here is from genome assembly GCA_009812075.1 of Sialia sialis. Lineage (NCBI taxonomy): Eukaryota > Metazoa > Chordata > Aves > Passeriformes > Turdidae > Sialia > Sialia sialis. Next base: position 5,039,549 of record VRYO01002095.1, on the reverse strand, counting down.
CAGAACACTGGCACAGGAAGATGCATCATGCAGACAGGAGACAAGATGGCATCTCCACAGCTCACTGACACCACCCAGGTGCAAGGCTTCATCCAGACTCACCTTCAATGCTGGTAGATAAGGTGTCACGGGCTGATAAGCCCCTGCTGATCCTCCCCTCCATCATATCATAGGTCCGCTTCGTTCCTGTGGTCTCATGGGAAGCTCCCGAGCTCCGGCTGTCTTCTTTGGGACACTGAGAAGCAGCAACTCCACCTGTGAGGGGAACATCAAGAGGCATGGGAAGTCAGCATGGGCCAAGTGAGGGTGTTCACTGCTGTCTGTGTGCATTGCTGAGGGGTCAGATCCCACCCCAGCATCAGCCACCGCTACGCAGCGCCAGAAGCATCGCACCCATTGGCTTCCAGGAAATTCAGCTGGTGTCTTCTCCCCTCCCTGCCTGCCTCCAACTCCAGATCTGTGCCTCCCTCTTGGATAGGAGCATCCACCCTACCGTGCCTCCTTCCCTCTCTCCCTGGTGGGGCCATCCTGTAGGCAGCAGGACAGCCCTGAGCCAGCGGGAGCAGCTGCAGTTCCACTGAACTTGGCTCTTTGGGTCTGGGGAGTTCTGGTTTTTTTTCCCGTTTGTTTTGATTTTTGCTAGACACCTACTGTTTGGGATCTTGGCCAGCTTAAACATCTGTTGAGACACTCCCTGGGTGAGAAAATCAGGGAAAACAGAGGAGAAGCAGAGCTGAGAATGATTCCTTTGAAACAGCACAGAGCACACATAGGGACTGGGAGAGATGGACAAACTGAACTGATGGAGTGAGGGCTAGAGTGAGGAGAGAGCACTGACTGCCCCCTGACCCAAACCTGGAGCAGGCTCCCTGCAAACAAGCCCTGGACATCTGTCCTGAGCTGCAGCCCCACCAGCATCACACACACCCCGGGCAATGGGCACCCAGCATGTGCAGTGAGCTGTGAATTCAGCAGCTTCTGATCCAGCTGAATGCCTCAGGCTTATGCCATGAGCTCCAAGCAGCATGTCAGCTAGAAGAGACAAACGCCTCTGCCCATCATCCCTGGCCAGGCTGCCCTTGCCAAGGATCAGTGCCCTGATCCTCCTCTTTCTGGGCAAGGAAGGTGGTTGTACAATTAGAGAAAGCAGGGAAGTTAAAAACATTCATTCTATTGTGGACAATCAGGAACAAAACTCCTCCTTGGCAAAAGCAGTAATTAATAAAATGGGATTATTACAACTTCACACCCACTGTTGGTTTCCGCAATCAGCACCCACTCAATCCACAAAGTGTTTGGGGCTATGTGTGGGGAAACAAGAGGGGGTCCGTGCCTGAGCCTTCGCTTCAGCTCCATTTGACAGCAGAAATCCGGGGGTGACATTCAGAATCAGCCAAGCACCGTGTGGGTGATGTGCCTGCACCCTGTCATCACGGCACATCTGCTGCCACCAGCCCTGTGCAGGAGGGGACGTGCTCCCAGCACCCTTTGTACCACCGGGAAGCAGGGGGAGGGCGCGAGGGAGAAGAGAGACTAAACAGAAAGAAAACCATTCCAAACCCACGTCCCTCGCCTTGCAGAAGCCATCAGCAATCATATGCAGGATGAGAATAACCAATCTAGCACAATTCAGCTCACACATGCTACAGGATCTCGTCTCATTACAGCTCTTTTATTTTAAGCACCCTCATGACACTAAAGAATTTGCAATTTTTTTTCTGCTTGCCAAAATTCATAATCACCAACAGTTTCAGTTTTCTTATTTAATTTTTTTTTTTTTTTAACTCTTCTGTTCCTGGGCTGCTCAGCTCCGCTGGGCTCTACATGGGGAAGAAAAGATGCAGGGCTGGCAAGGCTGCAGTGGGATCATTTGGGATGTGATAAACGCTATCAAGCATGTAAAAGGCTGCTGGGGAGAGGAAGGAATTAATTCCTCATCTGTGTCCATGGGGGTAGCATGAGAGGTGATGGACACAGGCTGCAGCCAAGCAGACTCAGGTTGACACAAACAACAGGGAGAGTTCAGTCTGCAGCTCTCCCTCATAGCCTGGAGAGGGATCCCAGCTCTGGGCATGGCTCCTCAGTGCCAGGAGCCCTCCCCATCTCACCCTGATGCTGCTATTTCTGAGACCAGCCTTGCTCGACCCCCAGGCTGAGCAGAGGTGATTAAAATAGCTTCTTGCACAAACAAGTCCTGAAACACTTCCTGCACCCTCCCTGGGGCAAGCCTTGCCAACTGTCCCAAAGGGCATCCAGGCACAAGTCTTCTGTGGTGACATTTCTAATCTGGGCTAGAGTTAACAGTGGACCCAGGGGGACATGCTAGGAGCCAGTTTCCATGTGGCAGGAGAGGGGCACAGCACAGAGCCCTGTCCTGAAAGGTCCCTGCAGTCCCAGAACACACAAAGGTGACATCAGCTGGAGCTTGAGAGTTGTCCCCGTGGCCTGAGCTGAACCCTCTGCCTCCAGCCCTGGGTGAGACAAGCCAGCCCCTGCACTTGTGGGCATGAGGAAAGGGATTTCTGTGGGACACACTGCCTGCAGCACTGCCCACAGGGCCCAGGCAGGCTGGAATGGATCCTTGCCCCAGGGAGGGAGGCAGAGGGCTCAGGCAGCACAGCAGCTTGCCAGAGACACCTCCTGAGGCAGCTGAGGTTGGGATCAGCTCCAAACTCAACTGAGAAGGGAGGTGGCACATGAGGACAGCCATCCCTGGGCACACACCAGTGCTTTACCCCAAGAGGACTCGGGGCTGCAGCATCTCTGAGTTGGCTCTTCCTGACTACAGGTGCAAGCCAGCAGAGTCCAGCTCCACAGCAGAGATGACCCAGCCCACGGTGAAGGGCAAGAATGGAGCTGTTTCCAGCCTCACTGGAGAGCAACATCTGCTCATCTCCAATGGGAGGCACTGGGACACGCAGAGCAGTTTGATGGGCAGTGCTGAGCAGGCACAGAGCAGGCAGGAGCAGCTGGTGACCACCTGCTGGAACCACTAACACAGTGAGGAAAAACCTTCCTGTGCTGTGGGGTGCAGCAGCAGCCAGCACATCCCCAGACAGGCTCCTTGTGGGATGCAGGAATGGCTTCACCACCTCCAACAGCTCTAGCAAAACTCAGCAGACCCCGAGGCTGGGTCCAGGAGGATTCCTGCAGGGCAGCCCCATGCTGGAAAAGCCTCACAGTGCCCAAGACAATGCAGGGGAGAGAATCTGACATCCAAATAAACCTTTAGGCTGAACCACCTGACTTGCCTCCATCTTACAGGTTTTTGAGTCCACCTTGGCCCAAGAGCTTGGGAGTGCTCTCATAAATGTTTTCAATCAGTCCCCTCCAGGTGCTAGGGATGAAGGTAACACCTTTCTATCTGGTCCTCTCTTCTTCCACGTTTCCCAAAATCATGCAACCCTGCCTGCAATCTCTAAAACAAGATAACCACATGGGACAGGTGGACACAGGGCACCAGGGTGGGAAGGGAGAGACACACTGGAAGCAAAGACACAAAGCTGGACTGTTGTACTTTGTCAGCCTTTCCTCAAATAGCTCCCAAGTCCCAGCCACAGTGGCACAAACCCCTGGCACTGCCCTAAAAAGGCAGAGAGGATGAGGACTTACCCTCGTAGGACAGCACGTGGCCCTTCTTCCCTTCGTAGATGACATGTCCTTTGGGCACGGCATCCTCCCTCGCCTTCTCTGCTCTGCTGGGGCTGTCTTCTCCGATTATCCTGGTAATGGTTCCTTTGTACAGCACTTCTGCCGGGGTGCCCTTGGAAAGCCACCAAGATCCATATTTAACAGTGTCACAAGCAATTAAGCCAACGCCGCGCGGGGACAGGCTGTTCCTCGCGGGAAGCCGAGCGCAGGGAGCACACCCGGCCTCCGCTTCCTGGCGCAGCCTGCAAGAGGGACTTGCAGCTTAATTATTGATGAGAATGATAACGAGGAGCGGTACAAAGGGACGTGATCTGTGTGAGGCTGCTGGGAAGAGGCAGGGGATGGGGAGAGCGCAGACCTCCAAAACAGCAGCTCTCACTCATGTGTGTTTTGGTGTAAGCTACCTGGTTTGGGGGACAGGGCTGGCGCTCCCCTGGGGACACCTTGTGACAGCAGTGACAGCAGGCACTGCTCCAGCATTAGCTTTTTCCCCATCTTGGCACGGGAGGCACAGAGCTGTCCTGCCCACCCAGGCACATCTGCTGGCAGCAGTGTGACCTTCAGTGAGCTGCCTGCGTGCGGGAGCTGGCGGCTGGCAGCGCGCCCGGGCGAGACGGCGACACCGAAACCGCTCCTGGAGCAGGTGGGGGAGCAGAGCCTGCCTGAGATCTCCAACAGCAACAGCAGGCTGCTCCCCACACACACCAGTGTGAGCTGAAACCTGTCCTTTGCCACAGCAGACACAGCCCAGAGTACCTGACCCTGAATCCCCTTCAAAACACACGGAGCTGGATGTCCCTGAGGACGTCCCGTCCCCTTCTGCCACTGTGACCCGTCAGTGCCAGCTGGGAACAGCCACCATGGGGTGACAGTCCCCCTTCCCACCTCTGGGAAGGCACAGTGATGCTGTCAGAGTGGCACTCCTGACTGACACCTGTCCCTCAGCTCATGTAACCACAGCAAGCCCTGGACTGATGCCTGGGGAAGCCTCAGGGATGTGATGTCCCTGCCAGCTTTGCTGGTGCTTCCAGGCTGTGCCACCCTGGCTCTTTCCCCACCCCTGGTCTTTACCAAGCCCTCAGAGCAGCAGCAGTCCCAAAAAGCCAGGATACACCAGCGTGTGGGTTCAGTGCTCCAGTCATTCACCCTTCCAGTGGATCTGGGCACCTGTTAATGCTCTCCCCGCCCCAGGTAAGTCACCTCCCTTCCACAGATGTGCTCCGAGGGGATGTGAAAGCAAGTGATGACAGATGGCTTCAGAGCAGAGAGCATATATTCAAGATCTGCTTCCTGTGAACTGGATGACTAATGTGAGATCAAGTATCAGCTCTGGTACCAGGAGCTGCTGCCAGAACAGGGGCCCCTCCCCAGCAGGAGCAGAGGGATGCAGGCTGCTGGGCCAGCAGGAGAGCCAGGCAATGCCCTGGGTCTGGGCTTGGTACCTTAATCCCAAGCCAAACAAAGGAATCTGGATGGATTTATTAACTGGCTGGATTCATTAACTGGATGCAGAGCAGTGTTTCAACAGACTCTACTGATCCCCTGAACTGGCACATGGTACTCAAGGTCCTTCATGCTCACCCACTGCTGCCCACAGCTGCTGCAGGAGCATCTGAGAGGACAGAGCAAGTGTTTGCTCTGATTATTTACAGCCCCTGAGCACCCATTCCTGGCAGTTGCTGGACACAGGGCACCAGGCAAGCTAAGCTTTTGCTCTGGGCCAGGACTCAGGATCAGGTCCCTAGGGCTAAAGCAAACATGGTCATCCTCCTTGAAGAAGGCAGGCAAAAATTGGAGCCTGAATGTCTTTAAATATCTGAATGATGGCCAGATAAAATCCCCACAGGAAACAGATTTTTTTTTTTAATGCTCTCTGCTCTGTTACCAGATGAGCAATAACTCACACTGCAAGAAACTATCGCCCGCTTGCCAGCTGGTCTTCTGAAGATGGATGGTGGAGATTAAGGCCAAAGTATCTTCCTGCTGAAGAGCCTTTGGGCAGGACCCCCAGCACAGCCCTGGCAGGAGCTCTCACTACCTCACCTGCCCCTCACTCCTCCCTCCTCAACCTGGCCTGGGCCTCCACCCGTCTCCCTTGCTCTGCTCCACTTTCTTGCCCTGGCAAGATGATCTTGCCAGAGCCACTTCCAGCTGCTTTTACCTCTGCTCTTGATAGCTACAAAAGGCAAAGCTGGGTTTAAAGGTGCTGTAAGGCTGCTGTTTGTTGCGCTCTTGCTCTTCTGCAGTCTCCTCTCACAGCACTCAGCTCACGCCATCCCAAGTGGGGGTGCTTGCACACCTCTCTGAGGGGCTCCAAGGGGTGGGAGCAGCACAGAGCTGCTGCACAGCCCTGCCCTGCACACCCAGTGTGCCCCACAAACCCCCAGTGCCCTGTCCAGCCCCCCAGGGACCTACATGTGTGATGGACCCTCGGTAGGTGATGGGTGACTCCGGAGGGGGTCTGGATGTGGGTGTTCCTTTGGTGATGCTTCCTCCCGAGGCAGAGCTGAGGGAAGTACCTGTAGGACACAAACCTGTGAGCTGGGGGATGGATTTGCTGTTCAGCACAAAACCTGTAGGGCTGGGAGTACTAAGAGTAGGATTTAACCCAATCTCTGTGGTACTGGAGAGGACACCCTCCAAGAGCTGTCAGGGTTCACTGCCAAGCCCTGCAGAGCCCCTTGTACCAAGTCTCTTCACAAACCCATCCCTGTGAGTGTGGGGTGGAGAGGAGGTAAAATACAGGTTATTTTGAGGCTATCAGCTCCCTGCTGTCTTTGTGGAGGTGCCAGGCAGATTTATGAGCCTGGGAGAAAGCACAGCCTGGCTCAGCCTCTCCTGATGTGATCAGAGCAGATCTGTGGCGAGATGCAGCTCAGGGTGGCTGGAGTTCATTCACACAGATCTGTGCTGGGCTGGAGCCAGCCCACCACACTCAGCCTCCCAGCTTGTCTCACTGGGGGGGTTCACAAACCAGAAACCTTGGCATTTATTTCCTTCTGCCTGGTTAATGGGGGAAGAAACCCATGAGGGCTGTGTTTAACCAAAATGGGGTCCCTGTCCAGCTGCAGCAGCAACAACGAAGAGCACGAAAATACCAATTAATGTAATTTAAACAGGTCTTGCTTTATCTTAAGCAACAGATTTTCAGGTGCCCCTTGAACACAAAATCTTGGCAGTGCCAGCACCCTCCCTCCCCTTGGCTGGGTGCTCACCCCGCAGGATGGAGCCCTCCTGGGACGGCTGCAGAACCAGACTTTCGGGCTGGCTGGCCTGGCTTCTAGGAGAAAGTTGTTCCTGCTTTACTCCAGGAAAAGGCACTGGAAAACATTAACCATGTATCAGCATAGGTGCAGGACACAGAGCCACAGCTCCTGGCTGTGCCAGCCCGGAGGCAGCACCTTCCTGGCATCTTTGCCATTCCCAACTCTTTGGGATTGGCTTCCCCAGGGAAGATCCCTTGCCCTGGCACTGCCCACACCGGGACCAGAGTTAACACTGAAAATCCTGTGCTGGTTTACAACAGGATCCACACACAGTGGGAAGCAGAGCTCCTATCTCTCTTCTCCAGGCTTGATCCCTCACCCATTCCCTCCTGCTGTTAAGAAAAGCTTCCAAATCTGCAGACTAAACACTTCTTTGTTCACTTCAGGCTATTTACTTTTTATCCTACCAGCCTGAGGAGCAACAATATATTTCCTTCCTTCGATCACTGTGTTACCTGAAGGGTATTTATAGGCTGGGAAGCGTCCCTGACCGAGTTGTTGCTTTCCTATACTGAACAAATTTAGCTCCCTGTGTCTCTGCTCCCCTGATGGACTAATCCTTTCATCCTCTTAGCAGCTCTCTCTGTGCTCCCTTGCTGTGCCCTGTGCTCCTCCTTTCCCCCTGTTTCTGGCAAGCTCAATCCCTCCTGCTCTCAGAGCACGTGAGAAACATCTCCCAATTCCTCACCCAGTTTCTTGGGATCCATGGTTAGTGGCAGGCCCATGGTGATGGAACCGACGGGGACCTTGGCGTGCTCGGGGCTGTAGGGTGTGTGGAGCTGGATGGGCATTCCCTGTGGGGCAAGAGGAGAGGTGAGGAGCAGCTGATGGTCCCTGAGGCACCTGCAGCTCTCACACTGCCAGTGTCCTACCTGGGAAATGGATCCCACGGATCTCTCCAGCACCGAGGGGTGCTTGGTGGAGGAGATGAGGGGAGGAGGGTTGGAGATGCTGGCTAATCTCTGCAGCCCAGAGCGAGAGCTCTCATGCAGGTTGAGTGGGATGGGGTGTCCTGTGAGGAGAACACAAAAATCAGTGAGATTTTAGGCAGGCAGCCAAAGGAGAGTAAAGGGGCACAGGAGGGAGCAGGGGCTGGATGCAATGAGTCTGCACGAGGCTCCAAGTCCCAAAGGACTGGAATAGTTTAAATCACTGCCTTGTCCCCTGTGCAGCCAGAGGATGAGCTGTGCCTCACCTGCCAGCCCTCCAGCCAGACAGGACAGCACAGTGAGGGATAAAACCTGTCTGACTTTGCACCCACACTGCTCTGTGTCAAAGCACATCCCTACAGCTGTCCCAGCCAGAGCTGGAACACACACCTGAGCACCCTGGGACCTTTGAACAGCCCAGCCTGTGATGCTGACTCTAAGCACAGCCCAGGTCAGGCAGGGGAGGGCACACCATGCAGCCAGTGGGTTTTACTTGCCTGGTGGGTTGTACTGGAACAAGTGGGGCTCTGCCTGGGGAGAAGTTTTGATCACATCCCGGGCATAGGACAGAACAGGGGGCCAGCACGAGGCTGCCATCGACTCGGCACTCAGCTTCTGAGCCTCTGCAATGGCCGAGAAATGCATGGACTTCTCTGCAAAAGACACAGAAAGAAACTGCATGGTCAGTGGCCAGCACGAGTGAGGGTCCCTGTGAGCTGGACAAAGGAGAAAGTGCCAGCTCCAAGCACAGGAGATGGCTTCAGTAGCAGAAGCAGCAATGTTGGCATCCCTCTGGTGCAGGGGGGATATCCAGAGGGCACCAGCTCACTGTGACTTACACCATGGTGTGCAGCTGGGCACAGGGTGCCTGCAGGCCACTGCCAGGACCTCTGTAATGCCAGCACAGCAGGGACAGGCTCATCCCCGCATCACAGAGATGTGAACACTCAGCTGCTCTTAGAGGCCAGCTATAAACCATTTGTAGGCTGTGGGAAGGGGCCAGAAATAATGGCTTGTCAGACAGCAAGGGAATAACAGAGCGATGTTCTCTGAACACCTGGGACAAGCACACTGCTCCAAACTGTCAAAGGCAAAGGAAGATGGAGATGGGCTCTGTGGAACAACCAAATGAAGGAGGCTCATTGATCCTCTGGGAGGCACAGGCTGGGCAGGAAAACTTCCTGAAATTACCTGGCTCAGGGCATCCTGGCTATAAAAAGGCTGATGGGAGGCCAAGAAGAGCTTAATGATGGAGGAGCTGTGCTGGGGACACCTGAACCCTGCCACGTGCTGAGAGATGCTGAGGAGAAGAGAGGCTTCATTTGCACCAGATCTATGCCAAGTGCATCCTCATGCTTGGCTAAGCTAACGGATGAGACAGCCTTTTCTGAATGGATTAGAGGCAGGTTGGGTAGGATTTGTTTGTAATCAATAAACACTTCATTTTGCACTGCTCTTCCTCCTCAGATCCACCTGTGTAACGTTTGCATTGACCAGAAATTAGAAACTGGGCAGTAAACAATAGCAATCACAAATGAACCCAGCCTTTAACCATCAATTTTTGATAAAAATAGATGCTGAATCCTGCTAAGCCTAATAATAGGGCAAGTAGATTATCAGAGGCCCAATTTAATGAGGCTTTACTACATTATCGTTATTAATGCCCAGGGTACTCAGAAGCTGGGAGATTATTCTTGCCTGCTTCAGGGAGAGAAGAAATCCATTCTGGGCACACAGAGGTGTGCAGGCACTCGCTCCTCTGCAGCCTGGTGGGACCAGACCTTGGCTGTGGCCTCTTCTGTCCCCATGTAGGATCCCAGAGAGGATCCCTTCCTCCTGCCAACAGAGGGGAACCCAGGCACATCCTCCTCACTGATGGAGAGTCTCTGGCACATCCAACACTCCCTGATCTTCTCCCCTTCAGCTCGGCCCCAGCTCTGCTTGCGTGGGGGCAAACAGCACTGGGATCTCCCAGCTGAAGATGCTCCCGATGCCAAGGCACTGTCAGCCAAGGCTCTGTGCACCCTGGATGGCTCTTGGAGAGCCTCCTCCTCCTCCCCTCCCCATGGGAGCCGTCCCCTCCCCTGCGAGCCTCTCCAGCCTGTGAAATGTGGCCAGTTCCTAATTGCCCCCGCATTAGAGGGTGGCTATAACTCAGCCAGCTTTTGATAAAATAGCACTTACACGGGGAAGAGAGAGTTCCTATTACCATTTATCAAGTCCCTGGAATGGGAGAGAAGGAGTCAGAGTTTATATGATCCGTCATCCAAATTAATGCTCTTGGCTCCCCATTGCCTCCAAAGGCCAAATGAAATACAACTAAATCAACACAGAGCACACCGCTGGCGCTGCGATAACCCAAGATACGCCCGACGGCGACTCGGCGCTGGGGAAAGGATCCGTCTGCCTGTCAGGGAGATCCAGGCAGGGCTGCCTGCCTCTGCCCAGCCCCGTGAGCAGCAGCTCCTCTTGGAAGGCAGGGCAGTGCTCAGGAAGGTATGGCTGGCTGGCTGGCCACCCTCCAAGGCGACAGAGCCGCAGCCAACGCCTCGGCCAGGATGTGTGCAAGACTCGGCTTTGAAGTGGATCCAGAACGGCTCGAGTGAAGGATCTTGATCTCCGGAGCGGTTGCAGGAGTTCAAGCTCTCTTATCGAGCTAGGGAGGAACAGGAGTACCTGCTCTGGCTGAGAGGTGGCACAGAGCTCCTCTCCAGAGGGCTCTGCAGGCTGGGCTGGACTCTCCCTTTTAGATCCAAGCCATGTGGCAAGCAGCACGATGTCTGCAGGCTGGATGCTTGCCACTTCACTGAGATGCCTTGGAGAGCAGGGGAGGGAATGGATGCACACAGATTTGCCAGGACTATCTGGCTATCTCCCTTGTAACCCCTGACCCACAGCTAGGACGTGTTCCAAGAGGCACAGATAGAACTGAGACAGTGCCTGAGTCCATACTTGAACTGAAACCAGGGCTTTGGGGGAGTTCATTTCTCCCCTCGAGGTGACTCATCACAAACCTGCTGCTTTTCAAAAGGGAGATGCATTCCCATCATGAACAGGGGAGAGCAGCCCATGTCTCCCTGGGGTCCACATGCATTCCAGACCCACTGTGGCACCCAGCACAGATGCACAGCCACACAGGGCTTGGAGAGCACACAGCTGGAGCCCAAGACCTGCTGAGATGTTTGCAGGGATACAGGGAGGCATAATTACTTTCATTAACATGAAAGATTCAAAGCTGCACAGAGGAGAGAATAAAGTGCTTCATACCATTAGCGCTTCGCAGAGAACAAAGCAACAAAAGATCCACCTGGATAACAGATCCTTGGATTTGAAAATGGTGCCAGCAGGCTGTGGAGTGGAGTGGGTGACTTCAACCCCTAAGCCCTGCCTTGTACCTCATACCCACTGATCTGCCTCACCTCCTCATCCTCCTGTGGCCAGGAGGAAGCTGGAGCTGCAGCACTGGGACACGGGCAGAGCTCCAGGCTGGAGTGCTGGCTCTGGCACCCAGCTCACAAGGAAGCTGAGCAGTGCAGCATCAGATCTGCACAGGATTGTGGCACAGGAGATCAAACCTGATTACCTGCCACGGGAAGGGGAAGAGCTGGAGGGGAAGTGTTCCACCTGGGCAGCAAGCAGGAACACAGCAGGATAAGATCTACTGGAAATGGGACTTCACGGGTGGCAACACCACGACTTAGGGGAAACTCCCTTTCCTGCCAGGTGAGCAGTCACCTTCCTTGCTTATATGCAAAACACGCTGAAGGTGTGATGCACACATGGTGCTATTTACTGTTTGAAAAAACTGTGGCCAGGTGCCAGCAACCAATTCTTCTTGCAAGCACACCCTTCTGTCCAGAGGGATGTGACAGCTTGAGGAGTAACTAGCTGACCTGGACACTGCAGAGCAGGCTGCCACAGTCCTGGCTGCCCGAGGCTGAACTAGTGCAGTGATTTTCCAGCAAAGATCACAGCCCAAGTCCAGTGCCTCCTCAGTGCAGTCTTACCCACCCTCCTCTTCCATGCACAAGCAGGCGATTTTTGCAGCTGCACCCATTCCTGCTCAGGATCCAGCACTGGTGGACATTGTACCCATTCCTGGCTCCTGATTGTGCCTCTCACCTTCCTTAACAACTGAGCCACAGGCTGGCTATGGGGGGCAGGGACACAGACTGCAAACTGGAAGAGATTCTAACACTCAGATTAAAAACACATTTAGAGGATGGTCTCATCAGGACTTCCCGTCTCTCCTTAACCTTGATCCCCAGGTGATCAAGCTAATAATGTTTCAGATGCTCTACGGTGGGAACCTCTGAATTGCTCATTAGGCAGCCAAACCACATCAGAGCTATTCCGGGGAGAAAGCACTGGGAATCTTTACAGGAACCTTTGGACTCCGAGTCACAGTATTAGCATTGATTTTAAATGAAATAATGGTCCCTGCTGTGCATTAAAAGCATTCTTTATAGAAAGCCAGCAAGGTAGAAAAGAGCCATTGTACCCAGAGCCTTGGCATGCCTCCAGGCCCCTCTGCTCTGGTGAATGGCAGACGCTAATAAAGGCAATCTTCACCTCCTCGGTGCTCCACACTGCCCGGCCTTTGCTGTGGGCTCAATGAGACATCATGTACTGTCTAATGAACATGGGAAATTAGCCATGCCTCTCTCGTCCTGCCTCAAGATGCTATTAAAGAGCTTTCAGGGGTCGAGACAAGCTTTCACCTAAGAGGGGGAAAGCTGCTGGCTGCGTGCAGCGGATAAACACACACACAGCCCTACCTTCCTTGTCACCAACAGCCGGGCTCCGGCTCTTCCCCCTGGGACTGCTGCTGGGCTGCTGCTGCTCCTTCTCAGCCTGCTGCTGCTGGGACTGGGAGAGCTTGCTCGGGGCCACGTCCTCGCGGGCAGACTCGTGGGCTTTTGTGATCTGCTGCTGGTAGAGAGCCAAGGCGTGGGGAGGCACCTGAGGCTTCGCGCTTCCACTCTGCAACACCCCCTCCGAGAAACCTTCCGAAATCTGCAAATAGGAAGAGTTGGTGACACTTCTCATATGCTGTTGCCACTCATAACAATCTTGAAGACATCAGGAGTTATGAGAAGCCCCTGCCACACACTATCTTAGCCCTGTCTTACCAAACAGGGCTTCAAAGCTCATAGGCACAGGAGATCAGGAGTGCCAGCTCTGTGCTGGTGATACTACAGGAACTTGTGTAAAACCTCTAATCTATAGTTACGTGCTTGTAGCTTTTGCCAGAAGTTACATTACGGCAGCCATATCTTAAGCTGCAATATGGGAAACTGGAAAAGCATCAGGAATGGGTCCTCCCTGAGCATGCAAACCCCAAAGCAGGGATTTCCTCCCTGCCCACCCAGTGCTGACCCTGGAGATACCAGGATGCTTCTTCTCACAGCCCAAGCCACTATATCAATACTTTCAGTACATGGCTACTGGGCAGTGGAAAAGGGGGAGCAAGCACAGCTCCTGCGTGAGGAAGGTGGTATCCTTCAAGCACCAGATGAAGTGCAGGGCTGGGAAGGTGCACTCCTTCTTTTTAAAGCAATGGGAGGCAGCAGTCATGTGGCAATGAGAAGCTTTTTCTGTCCAGACCTCCCACGATTTTCTGATAAAAGAGCTCAAGAGACATCCAAAAGCTGCTGGCAGAGCTGCTCCAGCAGCTGGGAACATGATCTGCACAGGGAGCACCTTGCCTGGCTAGGGGCTTGCACTGCCCAGGCACAGCTCTCTGTGGACCAGGGGCCATCCCCGGGGATGAGCACATCCTTGAACCCTGACACCCACCACGGAGCCCAGAGGGCGAGCAGCACGAGGCACAGGCTGTGCTCCCAGTGCCAGCCCTCTCCAGCAGGGTACTCACAATGGGAGGGATGGCAGCAGCTCTCTGCTTCAGCTGTTTCAGGTCCAGCGGTTTCTGTGGCGAGGAGTTGAGCCTGGCGTCGCTGGGGGTGCTGAGCAGGCTGGGCCGGGGGGACAGCAACCTGGAACCAAACCAAACCATCAGTCATGGACAGGCTCAGCGGCCCATGGCTCCCCAACACCCTGCACCCCTGTTCTGTGCTGCCAAACCCCCAGGACATCCTTGTCACCGGAGAGGAGCGTGCAGGACTGCTGCTCGTAGCTGGGAATCTGGGCTCAAAGACAACTCCCATGAGACTGCATGTTCAAACATGTGTCTGGCTCAAGAGGCTCTTGAGCCCACTTTCCCTCATCCCCACGCTCCATCCTAGCAAATTTGCTGTTGTCCAGAATAAAACTGAAGGAAAATGGACTCCAGAGCTGGGTGTTATGGAGCGAGGGGACCAGCTCAGATCTCATTTAGAAAATAAAATTATTTTTTTTTTTGCTACCCTCCAGAGCTCACATGTAGGGCTAACCCAGGGCTGGAGATCAGCTTTGCGCTCCTCTTCAAGGATTGTCTTTTATCAAGGTGCTAAAGCCATGTGCAGGCAACTCAGCCTTTGGGTCACTTGAAAGACGAGAGGCTGGATTTGGATGGGATTTGGTGCTCAGCAGCCCAGCAGCTGTGCAGCCCTGCACCCTCACACCACTTGCTCTTCCCCTTGGCTGTCTGAGCTGCCTGGCAGACACTCAGCCAGCTGTGCAGAGCCCTGTGCAAACATGGGGGGCATCCCCATGGTGCCACCAAAACAGGGTGGGATGGAGGAGTGCAAAGCCCATGGGTCCAACCCTCAGCGTGTCCAGCTCCGAGCTTATGCTGAGACCTCAGGGACCATGTCTGCTCAGGCCATCTCTGCTCTCTCTCCCTCCTGACTCCAATTTTTTGAAGCCAGTTCATAGTTTTCAAGCTTTACAGCTTGATTTGTTTATTTTAGCTGTTATTTCAGTGTTCTCTTCAGCCTATAAATTTCAAGGTCACTCCATGCTCACCCTTGGATGAATAAACAAGTGTGGCGGGGCCATGTGTGGGGAATAAACTCATCGTGGTGCTGGGACTGCCCCAGCTCTGCACAGTGTGTGCCATCAGAGGGGAAGGGAACCCACCTCCACACTGGCACCCAGGAGAAACCAACCAAGGACAGCACATTTGAACTCTCCCCTAAATAATCCCAATGATGTCTGCCTGTGGGTGTTGTGAAACCACGCTCCTGGAAGGGTGCAATGCCCCAAAATCTGCAGAGGCACAAGGCTGGGGACAAGGGCACCCAGCATTTGTTCCTGAGACCTTCATGCCAGGCTGAGCTGTGGAACAGCAGCTGCTTGAAGAGGTACATTTAAGCACCCTTAAAGTCCCTTTAAGCACCCTCAAGATCTTCAGGTTTCCTGAAGCCCTCAAGGATCCTGACGCTTCGGAAGCCAAAGTCAGTATTAAATTCATCAATATGCAAATTGCCTAATTTATTACGTCCCTCCCAGCAGATCTTGCACCAGACAATGGGATGTCTGTTGGATGCTTTGCTCTGGAAATCACCGTATGAGCAATTCTTGGCACCTCTTATCCACCTGCTGCCAAGGCAGCACCTCCCAAACCTAAGGACCAGTGCTGATGGCATTGGGAAGGATGGGAAAAAGTCAGAGCAGCATTGGCAGGCTCACAGCTGAACCTCAGCAGTGTGGAAATGTCCCTTCCCAGGCACAAAGCTTGGGGGATGACCATGACACTGCATTTCCCACACTCTTTCTGCCACGGAGATGGATGGGGACTAATTTAACTTTCAGCTGATCCAACACGCTGACATATGACCCAGCCAAACACAGCTCCACAGTAGCTGTGCAAAGGCAGTGGCTACCAGTTCTCCACAATGGGCCACCCCAAGCCAGAGACACGGCACTGGCGGAGTCCCTGCGCCCCTGGCTGAGATGTGCAGCCCTGGGATGGCGGTGCAGGTGCTGCAGGTCTGCAGCAGGAGCTGTGTGTGGCCTCGCTCACAAGTCCCCATCTGCTGTGACCTCCTGCTGAACCACATCTTGGCCGTGCTCGCAGCGGCCCTCCTGCAGCCCTCGCTGCACGGAACCACAGACAAGCAGCTGCCTCCTTCAGCTCGGATGAGTTCAGGCTGCGCCTCCTCAGTCCTGGACATGTCTTAGCTAGCGTGAACTGCGGGAGGACCCAAAAAAAGGCTGCCCCTACTCTGAACCCTTTCCTCGCTCACCGCGGGGACACCCCAGCCACCCTCTGTCCTCTTCTGGGAGATGCCGGGGACAGCTTGCTGCTTTCACAAGCGCAGGGAAGAGCACCCACGCCCCGCTGGCGCTGGGTGGGTGGGCGAGCATCGGGTGATGCGGTGACGGGGCGGCTCACGCGGCAGCCCGGCCCTGCTCAGCGCGAGTCACGCTGCGGCACTGGGGCTGCGCCACCGCCCGCGGGCAGCCCTCGGCCCACGGGGAGCAAAGCCACGCCTGGCCAGGGCACCGAGCCCCCAGTGGGGGCTCTGAGCCAGCTGAGGATCAGCCCTGTGGGTGCTCCTTGGGATGGCAGAGTTGGCCACAGCATGCCCGTGGCAGCAGGCTCTGCTGTCGCCCGCGCCTCAGCACCACGCCGGATAAGAGGAGTGGCCCGGGAGCTGCGGGACGCCTGTTAAATGTTTAATATTCCTGGACACTGGGAACTGTTTGACAAGCGAGATAGGCGCTGACTCAGCGAGGAGCCGCGATGTTAAAGTCGTTCCCAAGACGACTCCTTGCTCCTTTGCTGCTGGGAAGTTTGGTACGAGCCACAGTTGCCCTGCTTTCCGTTGGGTTAATGTTAAACTGGAGGACAGCCCTGCTGGCCTCGTTCTCCCTTACTGGGAGATTTTCTCCTGTCTGGGAAGCAGGGGAGGGTGGGGAGGGGTGGTGCTGGACTTTGGCCATTGCTGGAGAGGAGCACTGCAGCCAAGAGGCCTCAGCCCTGCCCTGGGGCCAGCAGCACCCACACCACCCCTTGGCACCGCCAGCACTCTTCCAGATGCTCAGCAGCGAGGGGCTGCACCCCAGAGGATGCTCCTGCACCAGCAGCACTCATCCACTGGCTCCTGCATCAATCACAGGGGAAGCACACAGGCCATTTGGAGCCCTGGGATACACAACACTCCCTCTGACTTCATCCCATCACTTTACTTTTTCAATAAACCTATCCAGAGCGCTGCACACAGCCTGGCAGCACTCATCCTGCTGGCAAACTGCTCCCTGTGGGCCCACAGATGGGTTGCACTAGATGCTGGATGCTAGCCTTCAGTCCCTGCCCAGCTCTGGGTCAAGGAGGTTGTACAAAGGAGTCCCACCTGGCCCAGGAGCCATCATAAAATTCAGTGCTACAAAGATGCGTGTATTCACATGTATTCTTAAAAAAATGGAAAACCCTCTCTCCATCTGTGAGGCTCTTGGGTGGGGAGCGCCCTGTGGGAAAAGCTGGGAGGGGAGCAGGATGTTTCTCCTCCCTGTCCCAAGAGCCATCATCCAGGAAGGGTCTGAGGCACTCTTGGCTTCCAGGCCCACGGCTGGGTGGAGGGCTCAGGACTGCAGTGGCTCAGGTGAAGACCCACTGGCATGGCCCCAGGAAAGCTCACACAGACCACATTCTCCTGCCTTCATGGCCAGGATGGATAATGCCAACTCAGACAGAAACCAACTGCCAGCTCCTGCCCATGCCAACTCAGACAGAAACCATTCCCAAGCCCGGATGCTGGCAAACCAGCACAATTCCACTGTCCCTGAGAGCACATCCCGCTCCATTGCATCACCCAGACTGGCAGCTGCCACCAGCAGATGCAGTGGCTCTGCACCCAACATCTGCCCACGGCCATGTCCCAGAAGCACCCGTGCATTGGGACATCACACTGCTTGTTGTGTCACAGCCCCTCTGGAAGCAGCAGCCAAAGAGCTGGGGGCACACGGGGACACAGCTGGCAAGTCCCTTTGCCTGGGGGAGAGCCTGAGCAGTGATATTCCCAAGGAGGAGTTCTGTGGGTACTGTGAAGCCGTGAAAAAGCTCATCTGGCCCTTGTCCCCCAGTCCCCCTGCTCCTACCTGCTCTTGTCCACAGCATCCTGCTCGTCCATCTCGTCTGCGCTGCAGGTCGCGCTGGAGTCGCTGTCGGGGTTCACCCCGGGGCCTTTGCTGCCCTTTTGGCTCTCCTTCTTCTCGGCCTTGGGCGTCCCCTCCGTCCCCGCCGTCCCTGCGCTGCTGACGCCGCTTTCCACCTTCTTGTCATTCCCCTTGTCCTTCTCCTGGCTCTCTTCGCTCTCCTCCTTCTTCACCTCGCTCTTGCAGGGCTCCTCGCTCACCTTCTCCTCCGGCTCCTCCGTTTTCACCACGTCCACCACCAGCTCCTCCGGCTTCTCCTCGGTGCTGGCTGGCTCCGGAGCTGTCTCTGGCGGGGGGCTGGCAGCAGGAGCGGGGTTGGGTGGGGGAGCAGGGGGAGCCTCGGGGGGTCCTGGAGCCTCTTCCCACTTGACTGCCGGTTCTGTGCCGGCGTCACCTCCCGGCCCGGGTGGTGCCTTGGCCCCGTTTTCGCCTCCTTCTTTGGCTTCGGGCCTTGGCGAGGGAATGCTCTCGGTGTCGGAGCTGTTATTTACTGCAGCTGAGAAAAGGGAAGAAATAAAAATAAGGATCAGCCTGAGATTCTTGCTTCCCATATCGCTGCCTCCACCCCCTCCCTTGGGAAGAGAACGCCCTCGTTCCTCTGAGGGGGAGATGATCCCGGGGCTGGGAGAGCTGTGCTGGGATCCCCTGATCCAGGGCCTGCTAAGCAAAGGGCTGCTCTGGGGGCCTCTCTGCCTGCCCAGCACCGCTGTTAACCCCCACCCAAACACAAAATCACACGCTCAAAAGCCTGGAGACTGAGTGACTGGGAAGATGGATTTCCAGGGAAAACCCTGGCTGCTGGCTGGTCTGGAAGGACAAGATCTGCTCCCTTCTTGCCCTCTCACCCACGGCACTTGATCAGACCAGGCACCTCACTGGCACCCTACTCGCCGACTTACGTCACCTGTGTCCCTGGCTCTGCCACCCCTGGAGCAGCTGGGATCATCCCAAAACACTGCACGTGTTTGTTGTTATTTAAGCCACCAGTGGCAGAAGAAAAGAGGTCAGGGTCGGCGAAGGGAAAGCGCTGGCAGTGCTACAGGACAGGTTAATTATTACATGGGAAGGATTCACTCCCAGATCTGCCACCAGCAGCTTGATGCGAGCTGGAAGCACAAGCATCCATGCACTGCTCAGAGTTAGGCGCTGCCAAGAGATTGTTTCTACAGCTGGGGAGAGGATCACTCCCTCCAAGCCTCGGCCGGACAAACATGGCCAGGGCCAGGAACACCAGGAGATTTCCACAGTCCTGTCCCAGCGTGTCCCCAGCAGGCAGGGCTCTCAAGCTCATGCCCCAAAGGCTTCCTCAGTGCATTCCTTGACTTGCCTCTCTCCACAGCAGCTCAGCCAGCTTTCAAACGCTGCTGAGAGGAGTGCCACAGAGGGACTGTGTGCTAAGAGCATCTGTCCTCAGAGTGAAATCATGCTACACTCATCAGGAATCTCAGTCTTCTCCAATCTCACTTGCAGACAAGAAACAAGGTGTCCCATCACCCAGCCAGGACAAAGTTCAGAGTGTTTGGCAAAACTCTTCCCAGCTGCCACCTGATGCTCCTCTGAATGCCATGCTGAGACATCCAACAGTGTCTCATCCCAAGCTCAAGACTTCCCTGCATTCCCTCCAGATGCAGAATTCACAAGTCTACACTGTAATTCCCATACCGAGTCTCTCCCCCTGTCCCTGGATTGGCCACATGGCCCCTGCAACTGCAAGGTATTGTCTGAGCATCCCCAAATGTCACCCTGGAGCCAGTGCCCATCTCCTCCATAACCCCACTTTGGCACTTCCATGCCTATTACATTTTATCCCTCTTCTCATGCTTTCCACAACTCTGTAGTTACCCCAGCAGCGGAACAAGAGCCAATGCTTGGAGAGGAAGGCTCAGAAGCATGTCAAGAGATCTGTTTCTAATCTCAAAATCATGTTGTTTCCTCTCAGGCACTCTTACAAAAGCCAGTAACTACCTTTCACTTTGCTCCTGTGAGTCACGTATCACCTAGAAAGATTTACCTGGAATCTGCCTTGCAATGAGTCACTCAAAAGGAGGATTTGAAAAAATTTCCCATTTCAAGTCCCATTAGCCTGGGTGCTAAGGCCAGGAACCAGTGTGGTGCCAGAGTGCTGGTTAAGTTATTAAATTAGTTTGACAGAAGTCAAATGGGCATTGTTGGAAAATTGTGCACATTTTCTCTAAACTCCAAACTGCTGTGCTTTCTAAGCAGTAAATAGCTGAAAATTGTCACTTTCAGTTGTTTCCTTTCTTTGGTATGGATGGGAGGGAGAAAAACGCTGCCTTAAAAGGAAAAGGAGGAGGAAAAGCCCCACTAAGGTGCATCAGCCTTGCTGGTGGGAGACCACGGCTTCCCCTGCCTTTGCTCCAGTGCTCCGGGAATGCCACTGGCCAGGAAAGCAGCAATGTCCTGATGGGATGGGGATGGGCACACACAGATCTTGGTGGGTTATCTCTCATTGAGCCCATGATAGGCTCCGTGAGAGCCCACAGTGGTGGCTAAGAGCAAGCAGGGATTCTCCTTTGAAGCAAACCACCAAGAAATGTGATTTACAAGAGGCCTGGGGAAGCTGTGCGCTCTTGGAAAGCGCGGTGACGGAAATCAGAAACCAAAGGGCTCCCAAAATAGCCATCTGTCCAGACAGCCACAGGAGGAGGGCAGCGATCCAGGGCACTCCTTGCAAGCGTGAAATCCACAGGCATCCAAAATGCCACGAGTGCTGTGACACGCCATCCCCCCGGTGTGACTCTGGGGTGACAGGCCCCTCGTGAGGGCTGACATTTGCAGCGTGTGCTGCGACCGGGCAGCAAAGCCAGCAGAGCTCAGCACATTCCCTGCCACAGCCCTCACCTGCCTCACCTTCCGCCTCCTCTGCCATCTCCTCCTCGTTGCCACTCGTCCCTGATACCTCCATCTCCTCATCCTCGGCCGCGGGAGGGAAGGCGGCTTCTTCGTTCTGAACGGCGGCGCCTTTTTTCTTCTTCCTCTTGGCGTTCCTTTCTTTCTCCTGGAGAAGAGGAAGAACGGTGATAAAAAAACCAACAAAGAGTCATGGAGGAGCAGAGCACTGGTTCTGCCCAAAAGGTCAAGAGGGATGCTCACACTGCCCTGGGTAAACCCTCTGAGCACCAGGCTTTGGGAGAAGACTCGCCTGCTGAAAGCCTGGCAGCGTGGTGTCCCCTGGCCAAAAACCTGTGACTGCTCTGCAATGGCCAGCCTGGCTCCACACGGAGCTCCAGCCCCGGCCAGCAGTGAGCTGGGTTCAGGGGAAGGATGGCACGGACACACGGACAGGGGACATGCATGCAGAGGTCACCAGTGCAGGGCTGGCCACAGCCTGGGGGTCACAAGTGTGCTCAGGACACACGCGTGACGTGTTGGTCCTGCACATTTCCAGGCTCTACCTGCAGCCACACAAACATGTGTGGCCGCACTTGACGCTTATCTGCAGATAAGGAAGCTGATGCCCCAGATACAGCCCAGCCAACATTTTCGTGTACCTGCTTTCATGACCCCTTTGGCAGGTGCTGCCAAAGAACTTTGACTCCCGTGCCAGCGCAGCTGTCACCGGTGGACAGTGGGCAAGCTCAGCGCAGCACGGCATCCCAAAGGTGACTGCCTGATGTCCTGGCTTGCCCTGAGAGCCCCAACCTCCCTGGCTGGAGCACGTGCCACAGCCACGAGGGTGTGGACAGCTGCTCCCTCCTGCAGACCTGAAGGAAAAGTCTCGGCTTTGCTATTGTTTCCTGCTCTTGTTGCTTGAGTAAATATTACCAGTAGGAACAGGCTCATCATCTCCGGCTCTCCCTGCAAACCCCACATGAGTGACGTGTGTAGGACGTTTATTTACATGGATGAAAAGATAAAGCCGTGGTGGAAACGTTAACTTTGCTGCTGGATCTCTGTGCTGGGAAGAGCTGGTCCCCCCCTCTCCCCACCCCCAACTTTTCAATCCTTTAGAAAACTTCCAGATAAAACAAACAAATACAACTGCTTTTTTGCTTGGAAACGCTTGCTTGCTCAAAATCTATTTTTATCAAACTGGGCAGGAGAGAGGGAAAAGAGGCACTTGAGAAGCAGCTCCGTGCAGGTGCGGAGAGGCGGCGGGAGGAACGCCAGGCCCTGTGGTTCCCCTGCCCCATCACTGCCCTGCCCCATCCCTGCCGTGGTGTCCCGGTGCTGCCGGCATCGGCGCCTGTGCCGTGGCAGCGATTCCACGCCGCGCGTTCCCGAGCGAAGCAGCAGTTCCCCATCATGCTCAGGCACTGACAAAGCGCCGACGTTACTATGGCAAAGACTTCTCTGCCTCTTACTCACGGGTCCGTGACTCAGCCGCGGGCACAGCAGGCTCCTCGCTGGGAATTAGCTGGGAACCAGCTCTGCCTCAGCACCCTACTTGGCCACAGCCCGGGGCTGGCAGCTGCTGGTGAAACACACAGTGAGCAGCCCCAAGGGCACTGTGGGTCCCTCTCCCAGCAGACCCCGCTGCTGGTATTTAGGGGAAATTCTGTGAAATGCAGGCAGAAGATCCTGGCTGCATCCAGAGATGTGTTCAAGGCCACCACTTTGCCTCTTATCATGCCTACAGCTCCAGACTCCTTGTGCGGTTTTGCTCCTCTCTGCCTTCCACCAGGGATTTCTTGAGCATCCAGGACTTGGTGCCACTCAAGTGTTCTGACACACAGTGCACAGCAAGGACAAGGAACCCTGCACGAGGGGTCACTCCACGCCTCCTCCTCCACAACTGTCTTTCTGGACCATGCTGAAAAATCTGGCCTCTCCCTGCACTCACCACCTGATGTGGCAGCAAAAACCCAAACAGCTCCCAAACCCTGCTACCAACACGGAGCCACCCTGATGGGAACCTCCCATCGGCTCAGCCTGTCCTAACAGCAAGACCAAGACAAGTCGGACACACTCACTCCCCAGAGGCCACCAGACTGCACTCCTGAAGCAGTTCTGCTGTGCCAGGTCAGCATCATCCAAAAAAGCAAGGAATTAAAGAAATGCGGCTCAGAGGAGATCCCCGCAGGACTTGGTCTCCAAGCAGCATCAGCCCCAGAGATAACTGGCCCTGATTTCCTGCACAAGTCAAAACAAGCCCAGCAGTCAGCAGAGCAAAGTGACAATCACATCACAGACTGATCCCAGTGAAGACAGCGCCTAATCTCCAGCCACTGAGAGAAGGAGCAGCTCCGAGGACACCGTGTATCCCAATGCCCTGCTTTCCTTAAATGCCAAGATTAGCCAGTGCAGTGTGCAGAAGGTCACGGCTAAGTGACGCTGATGCCTGGGACACATCCGAGCGGCGCAGCAGCGAAACCGAGCCAAAACACACAGCAGGGCAGATAAAGGGAAGCCTCAAGGTGGTCTGAGCCTGCCCCAGCAGTGACAGGCTGCCTGCTTTGGGGTTCCACAGCTCCTCAGAGTCACCTGCACCCCGCTGAATCCTGGTGTCACACCCACCTGCAAGAGGAGGCTCCAATATTAACGAGCCCCATTTGGGAAATGAATGAGATCTGCTAATTAAGTTTACTCTCATTTAGCACGAGGAGGAAAAGCAGAGCCACTGCATTTCCCTGCACATGATCAGCAATAGCTGGTGGTGGTGAGGTCAGGGAATCATCTGTGGGTATCATGGCAAAACTAAATGATGCCACACTGCTTCACCACGTGCTTCCCCTGCAGAGGTCATGGCTGATACTGGCTATAGGATGAGATCTGGAGGCTCGGTTTGCTTGGGATTATATTTAGGAGTCAGGAAGGAAGGTCTATGGCAATTTCATCTCAGTTGTTCTTTCATTTTATTCAGCTTTCTGGCATCTGCTGTTGCCACAAAACAATACAGTACAATAAATAACAGCTGAATGTTCATTGTTCTTCTCCACGACCAAATCCCACAGCCTCCAATGCTCGAAAAATAAAATGATGATGCTGATATAAACTGCAAGTGAGAGTGAGCAATTAGACTGGAGAAGTCTAGCGGCTGCCTTGGAGGGACGGATGCAGGGAAAAATGTGGTTCTGCAGAAAAACACTTCCGTGATATAATTTCTGCAACATTAGGGAGCAGAGTAAATTAATACACACCGGCTCCACTGCCAGCAAAGCTGTATGATCTTATTTCAGATTCTCCCCAGTAATGAACAATGATATCTTTCTAATGTAACTTTTTATATTCAGAGGGCTTGATGCACATTTCACAGAATATTTCATTCCAGCCTTTATATGGGTCTGGGGGTCTTTTATATAGTTTGTTTGCTTTGTTTCTAAAAACAATTTGGTGAAACATGGGAACGCAGGAGTGTCTCTGTGCACAGAGAATTAATAAAAAAGAATCGCCGATGTCTTCTCTTTCTCTCATTCCTATAGACTGACTAGGATATTAAATTCCTGGGTGAGTCATTGAATGTTTTCCTGTCTTTCTTTTTACTCTTGCTGTAATAGCTTGCTTGGAAAGATTCCTGCATTGAACATTGTCCTTTGCATTTTCAAAGCACCCCTTGGGGGTTTAGCCATGTGAATCCTATTAGCCAGAAACTGGGAACCCCAGGATACTCTACAAATGAAATAATTATAATCTTTAGTGTCTCTTAGCAGTCCAGGCTATCTCCAGAACACCAAACAAGCCCCACTACATTCACACCCTGCACCACATGCCAGGAAAGCAGTGGCATTTGCCCCATCTGAAGGGGAAACGGAGGCACAGAGAGGTGTGCACATCTGCTTGCAGTGCTGAAGAAATCCTCTTTCAGAGCCAGGCTTTCCTCACGTTGTCCTAAATCCCTGATTTTCTTTGGGGCAAACCAAAGAGTTTGCTGCAGGTAACGGCAGAACCTGCGAGGCACAGACCCGTGTGGCCCAGCTGGGGCGGAACAGCACAATCTCACCAGAGACCAAGTATTTGCACAGCCATCAGAACTTGCATTCTGGCTAACACAGCACAGCCCTGCTCCTCCTCCTGCTGCTCCTTATCTCCCTGTGTACCAGCCACGCTCCAGACACCCAGGCATCTCCCGCGCAGCAGCTCTGCCTCATCCACACCTCCCAGGGACAGGTGGGGGGACAACCCTGTCCTGTGCCACTCCACAGACCCCACAGCTTCCACCCAGCGTGATAAAGGCCCACCTGAGCTGGGGGAAGCATCCAAGCACTTGCTAGGAAGCATCCCCAGTGCAGGCTGGGACAGGGCTCTCACCATTTTCAGTTTGTGCTGCTGAAGGATCTCGTCCAAGTTCTGCCTCTTCTTGTAGTTGAAGTAGAAGTTTTTGCACTGCGACACAGTCTTGGAGCCCACCATCCTGGCAATGGCCGACCAGTTCCGCCCATGCTCAAGGAGACCTGCATGGGAGGAGGCAGAGAGGAGAAAGGTTCAACACCAGCTGCACTCACACAAGGGCAGTGTTATCCACACGGGACGGGAAACTCCTCCGAGCAAGCCAAACTCCACAGGAACAATATGGTCACCGGCACCTGTCTGAATGGCTTCCAGGCCAGGGGATGACCTATGAGAGCCTGTTTTTCTTTCCAAAGGGAAAAAAAGGCACTGTGCTGTCTCTGCAATAAAATACGTCCCACAGCAGTCTCAGCAGTCATGAGGACGAGCGGTGCTGCCTTTCCTTTGGGACGGCTGCAGCAGGTGTTGGCACACCCAGGAGAATTTGGGACAGCTGCTCTCAGCCCCTAACACGTAGCAAAGGCTCTTCCCACCCTCCTGTGCCCCAGTGAGGATTTCAAGAGGGTGGCAAGGCACACAGCCCTGTTGGGGAGGGGAGGGAAGGCCAGCAGGTAAGCGGCAGGGAAGCCCAGGTGATGTGCCTGGCTGGGAAGAGGTGTGCCAGGGGATTAGTGCTGATCACAGGCTCATGAGCAAAAGCAGCTTCCCAGGTCAGGCATCATGCCAAGCGCTGGCAATCCTGGTCAGATGGTGCCACCTGAACACAGGGCAAACCCAGCAGGTGGAGGAGGGTGAGGAGGAGGAAGGAGACAGTCAGCACCCTGTTCCTGCCACATCTGCAGGGGTATCTGGGCAGCCCTGGTCCTGCAGATGGAGGCAGGAGTTACAAGCACAGCCCAGGGATGGGTGCAGAGGCACCTCAGGCTGCAGGAGGTGACCTGTGAAAGAATCATCCAGCCTTTCTGAGAAGTAACCCCTCACTGGCTGGGATTATTCCTCTGTGTGGCTGGTCCTTTGTGTGGTGTGTCGTGGGGCTGGAGCTGCCACCAGCCTGTGGGACACTGCCAGCTGTCTTGCTCCTGAGTGTCCATGCGATGCCACTATCTGGTCAACCCTTCCCGCACCTTGTGAGGGCACAGGAGGCAGAGTCTGTAAATCCAGAGTTACTATTCCACCACAGAAATGTAACTTCAAGCTGAAAGCCAGAAGGGAATAAACCTGCTAAGAACATCTTTCTACTGTGCCCAGAGGCCACCAACCACAGAGCCCTGTGTGGTTGGGAGTAGCACTGGCTCCATATCCAAGCCCCTCCCTGGCTGCTCTGACACCATGGGGCTTGGGACCATGGTGAATGCCACGCTGGGGCTCTGGCATGGCTCTGTTTGTGCCTGGGAATGCGGCAGCTGTGCCCCAGCCCTGCTGCCAGCCTCCTGCCAAGCTGCTGCCATGTGTCAGCCCAGCCCTGATGTGCCAGCCCAACCTCTGCTTCAGCCCAACAATAAACCCCTGGGGACGGGCTGATCTCAGCACAGCCACACACAACTAGGCCCAAAGAACCGGTTTATATCATTTATGTTATTATTTTGTATTATTTATATCCTGCCCCCCAGTCAGGATCAGTTCTGTGCAAGGGGAGGGGCATGTCTGCATTGAATAGATGCCACCATAGATCCCCAGAGAGATGAAATCCCCCTCCCTGCCTCCCAGGTCCTGGAGAAAACCAGCAGCACCCAGCACAGCAGGAGTTAACATCCAGCTGGTGCCTGTATCCTGCCCGTCCCAGCACCAGGCTTATCAAATTGCATGTACGAGGCATCACATGCACTGAGCACCAGAAAGGCCCTGGCAAGCCAAGAAACAAGTTTGAGCTTTAACTCTGCAACTCCCAGCCTCGCTCAACCAAACCCACGACCTCTGTCACCCCGCTGATGGGCTGGGACTTCTTAAAAAAAAAAAAAAAATTAAAAAATCACATCCGGCCACCAATCCTGAGGCAACGAGTAGGGCACGAGTCCTCCCCCTGCCGCTGCTGAACGCCGCAGGGGAAAACAGGACAGTCCCCAGTGTCACAAGCCATCCCCTCTGACACAACCCGCTGCTGCCGTCCAAAGCAAACAAGCAGCTCTGTCCCTCTCCTCATCACCACCCTGGTGGCCCAGCACCAAGTGTGACAGCCGGGCTGATGCTGATCGTGTGCCCCAGGCAAAGCTGAAACCAAGACGCTGGCAGCGGTGTGGATGTGCCATGAGCGCCGGTGCTTTGGCAGAAAGATGCCAGGAAGCAGGACCTGGCACGGCGGAGCTTGGGGCTGGGGGGGTGATGGATGTCAGCGAGAGTGGTCCCCAGCGTGGTGTGACCTTCACCAGCCACAGGCAATGCCAGCTCCTGGCTGTGCCCCTGCTCACCGGGACACTGCTGAAGGAGGCTGCAGCTGAGCAGGCAGGTGGCCACTGAAGGAGAATGCCTGCAGCCCCTGTCCGCGGGACCAGCAGGGAGCCCCGCCACTCTTCTTCTCCACGAAACCAGAGCACAACAGCAACACCTGCTTCCCACGCTGCAGTTATCTGCACACTCGGGAGGGACCAGCCGAGACAGCCTCGGTAAGCTCCGGGCTCGCCAGCCCCCCATGTGCATGAGCTCGTCCAGCACAGCCACCCCCCGAGCCTGCTCCCCCTGCCCGGCACGGCAGCAGCAGCCCTTCGCTCCGCAGCGCAAGTGAAACTATGACTAACCGAGTTATCAGATCCTGGGCAAGGCTGAGCTCCTGGCCTCGGGGCGGGGGCTCCGGACGCAGGGGCTGCCGCAGCCACACGCAACCTTGAGGTGAACCCCATCCTTCGGACCCCGACACCCGACTTACGTGCTCCGGCTCCGGCGGGCAGGGAGCACACCCGGAGTGTGCAGCGGGTGGGCTGGGGAGGACACGGCTGCCAGGGCACTTCTTCAAAGCCCCCCCGGGCACGGCAGCCCGCCGCAAAGCGCTGCGAGTGCTCCGCTCACACCCTCCCCACGCATTTCGCTTTCGCTCCCTCGCAGCAGCCGGAGACAGAGAAGAAAGCAAAGCCGGTTCCTTAAATCCTGGGGGCGAGAGGATTTCAGAGCCATGGGCGGCCGGCAGCGGCGAGCAAACGGGCACCGAGGCTGGAAAGCAGGTCACAGGCGGCAGACTCCTGACCCCAATGGCAGAAGTTGGTGGGAACACATGCTCCGAACCCAGCGCTCTTCCCTTCGGAGCCAGCAGCGTTCTCCGCTCTCCTCCCGCTCGCTCCCGGAGCGTTCCAGCCGGCTGCAGCCGCGCTTGTTAAGGTGGATGGAAGCGCCGCCAGTATTTTCTTCCCCTACCTCATCTCCTTGCTCAGCAGCTCGGGGCTATAGGGAGACTGTGCAGTTTCAGGAGATGCCCGACGTTGCCAAGAAATAATAATAATTAAAAAAAAAAAAAAAAAAAAAAAAAAAAAAAGGCAGGAGAAAAGCGAAGGGGCGGGAGCGCGGCAGCTCCGCTCCTGCCAGCCCGGGGACGGGGAGCCGGTGCCGTCGGTATGTGGCGGAGCAGCGAGCAAGCTCTAATCTGTTCCTCTGGCTGACCCGGGGCTCGTTGCATCTGAATGTGACCTCTAGACAGAGCATTAATAACGAACGTGGCGCTGACCCAAGCTGACAAGGGGTGCGGCGCTTGGCACCCGCTCCCGCCCTCCCTCGCTCACTTTCTGTCTCCCTCGCTCTCGGCTGAATGTCAGCGGCAGGGGGAGGGATCCAGGAAAACAAAGCTTGGCTAATAGTTTTCCCCGCTCTCAAGTGGAATCAAAGGCGCTTTTCTTTGGGGACGTGCGCGCCGGCGAGCCCAGTGTCGCACCGACGGGCGCCCCAGGACACCTCGGTCCTGCAGCTGCTGCCCTGGCACGGGAGCGATGGGGAGAGCCTTGGCACCCGTGTCACCGCGGGCAGAACGGGGCCTCTGCTCCCGAACAGGAGCTGGAAGGAAGAGGAGCTCGGAGAACGGGGAACTGTGCTCAGCATCTCGGGGAAGTGAGAAGAAAAGCTGGAGGGGCAGCGCAGCAGGCGAGCTGTCGGATCGACCCCCTCGGCTCCCTGCAGCTGGGGGATTCTACCAGAGACATTCCAAAGCTCTCCAGCTGCCCAGCTCCACCCTGGGCTCGGGGAGCGCGGAGAGAGCCCGTATAAGGGTCCCTTAATGGGGGCTCACGTGGATTAACAGACCAAGGTTATAGGGGAAAAACTAAGTGACACCATTCCCTACGCCCGACGGTACCTGCTGTGATCCTTCAGTACCTCCCGTGCCCACACACCCTCTTGGGAGCGATCACCGAGGCAGTTCCGGCTACGGCACAGCCCAAATGTGCCGCAATCCTATCGTGGAGAAAGACCAGCCCTGTGGAGTCAGCGACACCACCCAAGGCATCCCGAGAGCGTGGTGTGCATCGCTTCCCCGCACCAACCTCGGGCTGGTTTGCACGGCTCGCACAAGGTGAGTAACTCCTCCAGGGCCACGGAGCAGTGGGCGGCAGAGCCAGGTCAGCCAGGCTCCTGATGCTGTGCCAGGGAAGCAGTGGGGATGGTTGGGGTGAGCACACGTTCCCCCAGGAGCTGGGGTATTGCTGGAAGGACCATGGCACTGACAGCTGGCTCAGTGAGCTCTTGCTACCACGGTGGGTGATGCTGGCACCAGCCTGCCGTGCTCCCACTGGACCTCTCATTTGGTGTCTGGACACAAACACACCTCTGAAGTGTCCCACAGCTACACGGGAGCTTGCAGCTGAACTTCCAGCACCTTTCACACCCATCCTGCCACTTCTCTGCAGGGAGGCAGTGCCACCAAACAAGGTGTGGGTACCGGACCAGCAAGGAGCTGGGATCCCTGACCAGCTCAGCTCTAGTGCAATGTCACCTCTCTGCTGGCCCTGGCTGGGGACACGCAGCTCCCCTTTGGAACAGACAGTTCCTGTACCACTGCATCCACCTGCTGCAAAACCTTGAGCCCTGTGCCCTGATCACAGACCTGCCTGGTTTTATTACTCCTTCCACAATATTTCTTTTTCGCTGTGTCCTATCCTTTGACACCAGGGGACAGAAGTCCCCTCAAGATGCCTGCTCCTGGAGATTTGCCATCCCCTCTGGTCCAGCACGGCAGTGAGTACACGTGGAGCAGCCACTGCTGGCAGGCCCAGCTCTCTTCTTTCACCTGGTTCAGATACTATTCCCGCTCCCTTATTGTTGAAAAAATAATACTCAAAATTAAAATGTAGGCAGCAAATTATAGTAATTACCCAGCAGTTCCTCCTGACAGGCCTTTTGTATTCCATTCACTGACACTCACTAAGCAAATCCTCGCAGTTTGCTCCTACACACTCGAGAAACATTCAACCAATGGTGGCAGAAAGTGCAGCTCTGGGGGCACAGGGGCACTGGCACCACAGGCACAGTCCTGGGGCAACACCTTGGCTGAAAGGCAGGTGACTGCAGTCAACCCCAGCCTCACTCAGGGGAAATGTGGCTAATTTACACCTTTTTACATGTGCCCTCGTGGCACCCAATCTGCCCCATCCTGATAATTTTCACCATGTGGCTTTGTACAGAGTTCATGACAAGCAGCAGGCACACACAGCACTCTGGCTGTGCACACTGGGATGGCCAGGCTGGGCTCTCCCTGCTCTGAGCTGCCCTGGCACCCTGCCTGGAGAGAGGACACCTGACAGGAGACCCCCAAGGCACATCCCACCCCAAGGCCACCTGGAAGGACAACAGGACAACGTGCAGTGATGGGCACGAGCTGCAAACCAGTTTCTCCAGCTCGCTTTTACTACTACCAGCAGGTTTTTACAGTTGTAAATACCTCTGATGGGAGAAGGGAAGGCTCCAACATGAGCACAGGGGAGACAAAAGGAGGAAGATATGGAGCTGTCAGCTCCACAGCATCACCCAGCCAGCTCATGCATTTCAAAGGTGATGCAAGGTGGCTGACTTTATTTTAGTTTTGTGAACAGAAACTGAAACAGAGACTGGGGGAAAAAATGGTTCAGGTCACTCCAAAAGTCAGAAGAATTGTTGGCAGCACTGAAAATAAGCGTTTGTTAGAGCACCTTCGGTATCCAAGGGAATATTTTACATCTATCCAAAAGGAACTATATAGGAGTTTTCATGTGTTATTTAACTCTCTGTCATTGGTATTTACATTCATGCCCAACCCTCCTCTGCCTCACCACGCTGACTCCATCCCGTGGCCTCTCTGTGTCCTCATCGTGGGAAAAGGCACAAAGAGCCCCGGGCTGGCTATGCCCTGAGGACAAGGAGCACAGAGCCTGGGCAAGGCAGGGAGCACCTCAGCCACTTGCAGCCGCCTCTTTTCAAAGAACAAAACCACTTGTTAGACGCCACGGGAAAACCCCGAGCTGAGTGAGAGCAGGTAGCAGACTTTAAAGACCAAGGAAGGTCATGTCAAAACCTCCCGGTTCATTGAGTTCAGCTCCAGGGCGGCTGCGGCTGCTCTGAAGCTCTGGCATTAGTGGTGACACTTGGTGGAGGGGCTGGGGGGACAATAAAGCCACCCACTGCTGAAGCTGGTGCTCACAGACCCCCTTGCAGCCTACCTTGAATTTCTGCCTGTGAGGCTCATCCAGCAGGTCCCCCAAAGGCAGGAGCTGCCTCAACATCGCCTTGTGAGGAGCAGCCCCATCCTGCTGCTGAATGCCTCTGCACCCTGCCCGGCAGCAAAGCAGTGGGTGCTGCCTGCTTCCCGGCTTGGGAATCCTGGAGCACCTCCAGTTAAATCAAAACCTCCTGCTTGATGGATCACAGCCGTGGCTCAAGGAGATAATATCAGAAAAACACCTTCCCCCATCGTTATCCCAGCCTCTGCACATTTTGACAGACTACTGAATTGAAGTTTATTGCATAATGGAAGTGTCATTAACCAAGAACTTTCCTCTTGCTGGGTTTTTGTTCCCCTATTTAAGTTTAGTAACACGGTACTCCCCTCACCGTCTCCCCTGGCAGACACAATCCTGCCTTCTCCTGACTGGAAACTCCCTGTGCAGCTCTGTGGCTGTGGAGGAGAGCAGGCAGCTCTGCTGTCTCTCTGTCCCAGGGCTGTTTTCTCTCACCTCCCTGAATGCAAATGACATGGAGCTTCATGCCACACACAGGCACCCCAGGGCTGGGCAGCAGGGCTGGGCTGATCTCCTGGTTGGCAAGTGCCAGGAGCAGAGGTCACCAACTGTCCCCATCTGCCAAAATACCCCGGGGTGGTAGGGCTGACGTTCCCTGGCACTCACATCCTGCTGAACTCCCTAAAGCAGCCAGCTATGGGCTCTTACTGGTACCAGGATGGAGGAGGGTGCCCTGGGTGGCCGAGTCCTTGTGTGCCTGTGTCCCTGAGCCCAGCCTGAGCAGGCCACCACCCCTTCTGCCCCTGCCCAGCCATGCTGGCAGCAGCTCTGCCACCGCCCCCTCCAGCCTCTGAGGTTACCTCCGGAGTTTCACAGTTGCTGTGAGTCGGAAACCCCCACCACCAAGGTCCCTGGAAATGCCAGACACAGCCAGTTCGAAGCATTAGAGTGGCTGCTTCCTGGCAGAGGGGAATTTGGCTTTTCTGTAGAAGTCTGGTGTTGCAATCTCGGTTTCCCAGGTTGTAACGAAGGGAGAAACAATCAGCCATTGGGCTTTACACCAGCAAATCTCCCTGCCTCCTCCTGGCCCCTGGGCTGGAATAGTGCTACATGCTCCCACGCTTCATCCTTCCTTCACACAGGCCTTGGCAGCTGGTGTTGAGACTCCTTAAGTGCACCTCCAGCATCCAGCATAAAACAAGAGGCACTTTTTAACAACCAGATGCTGATCTCCAAAATAAAGCAGTGCTCAGAAAAGATCCCTCCAATGACCCTCCCCTGCCAGCATCTGCTCACCCCATTACCTGGCCCCGGGCCAGTCTGCTTGATTAAAGTCTATCTATTAAGTTTTGTGACTATAGAGAGCCCCGTTCAGCAGTGCACAGGATTGGCACTGGGTTGTAAAAGAGGGTTGGAACAGCTTAAAGGCGAGCGAGCCAAATACTTTGGGATATTCACAGCAAAGTAATCCAAGTGCACAGCTCCCACCGGCACCTGGGCAGCCGGCGCTCCAGAACGTGTAATCACCATCCCAGCAGCAGGTGCATTTTCCAAGCTGAGCCGAACCTGCTAACACGCCTATTTGCCTTTGCCATCCCCAAACGGCTCTCATTTCCATTTTAATTTCCCATTTACAATCCTCTCCGGGCCAGGAGAGTCGGCAGCAACGCGAGCGGGATGCACGGGCTGGGGACGTGAGCTCGACAGCCCATCAACAGGACGTGACTTTGGCAAAAAATTAAAGCAGTGAAAGAGCTGGCGCAGGAGCGGCACGAGGAGGGGAAGTGGCAACAAGGGCTGTGCTACACTCAGCACTTTTTAAAAACGGTCTCAGCAAAGGCTCTGAATCAGCTCC
Source organism: Sialia sialis (assembly GCA_009812075.1). Taxonomy (NCBI): domain Eukaryota; kingdom Metazoa; phylum Chordata; class Aves; order Passeriformes; family Turdidae; genus Sialia; species Sialia sialis. Next base: position 5,005,996 of record VRYO01002095.1, on the reverse strand, counting down.
AGGATGTAAAGTCACCCCACGCTGCCCGCAGCCCTGGCTCTCGAGAGCTCCCCAACACGTGCCTGCTGGGGTTCACCATCCTCCCCCTGAACCCCAGAGCTGTGAGCACAGGCAGACACTCTCTGTGTGCCTGGAACAGATCACACCGAGGCCGTAAAGCTCTGAAGAGTGGGGTGAAACTGCACCCCATGCTCCAGGCACCACCAGCTCCAACACTGCAGTGGTGTCTTCCCCACTTCCTACAGCCAGCTCCTGCCTCGTGGGACACACATGGCTCCAGCCACAGCCCAGGCATCCCTGGTGTTGGCACAGCTCCCAGGGCTGGAGAAGCTGAGCACAATCCCTGCACCATTCCCTGCCTTCCCCACACTCTCCCTGAGACGCACTGGGAACAAACCAACAGCAGAACAGGCAGGATCTGGCCCCACAGCTCAGGACCCAGCACACTGCACCAAAGCCAGCACTCAGATGCTTTCCATCCCCAATTGCTGGGTTACCTCCAGCACAGCCGATCAAAGAAAGAAAATGAGTGTCTCACCCTTTTTAGCCGTCTCCATCTCCTCTTCGGTCCAGCGAGAGCTTTCATTCATTTCCAGGGAAGCTGGGAAGGAAGAAGGAAGGGAGAGCAGTCAGCTGTGAGTAAGAGCCAGCAAGCCCAGTGAGCTCAGAGGTGTCCCAACACCCAAACCCTGTCCCATGGCCTGTTCCCTGGAGGCACGACAAAACCCTGTGCACTGCAGAAGTGCTCCCACAAGAAAGGCTGTCATGCTGTGGGTTCTTTCCCATGCCACAGTATCCCATGCACAACATCCCCTTGGGATGCACCTCAGGGATGCAAAACCTCCACTTTGGGCCTAGAAGCAAAGCCAGATGGTTTGAGGGTGGCAGCTGCTGGTGCCACGCACCCTGGCCCAACAGCAGGTACCTAAGATGGAGCTGGCTGTGGCTGTGCTTTGGAGGAGGCAGACACAGGGTGGGACCGGCAGAGACGGAGAAACAGCGTCACCTCAGCGGTGGCTTTGGCCGAGTGCATCTGTCAGGGGTGTTGGCCGTGTGACCGCGGGCTCCCTCTGTGCCACCACTGGACAACACCCCCAGCAACAGTCGGGAAGCAGTGCCCAGCCAAGGGGACATGCTGCTCCAGCCAGGAGGCTGACAGGGCTGCCAGCATCTGATGCTGCCTCTCTCCCCAACTCCAAGCAGGTGCTGGGGACACTGAGGTCCTGCATAAAGCCTTCACTAAGCACCAGTCCTGCTGGCAGCCTGGCACAGAGCAAACCCTACAATAACAAACTGGGGTGTGAGTCAGAGACAAAAAACAACTCGGTAAGGAAACAGATTTCCGGCTCAGGCTGCCAAGGGGTTATTACTCTAAACAACAGGCAAAGCATTATTTCAGCAGTGATGAGAGATGTTTTGACAGTGTCCTTTCAAAATGGAAAACAGGCTGATAGGTTCAGGATAAAGAATACAGACAAGGAGAGAAGGAAAGATCTTCCAAGAAGCTCTACAAGAAGCTGAGACCCTGTGGGAGGACAGCGCGGCTTGCAGTGCCCACAGCACTGGGCACAAGAATCTCCTTCAGAGCCGGCTGAGCACGACTGCAGGTGTCACCTCCCGGAAGACAGCACAGGTCACTGCCTCCCCCAGCACCGTGTGGACCCTGGGCCAGCAGCCAGCAGGGAGGGAAATCGATACCTCACCGCTTCCCCCTGGCAGCAGGCAGAGCCGGGGCTGCGACGCTCGTTTACGTAAAAGCCAGTGTCCCCAACGCTCAGCAGGCCCTTGGCTCAGCTGGTGATGGCTGTTGTTGTATGGCACAGAAATGTCACAGAACGGCCCGTTTGGTTTGATTAATGGCAGCGCCTGAGGTTGCGCAGTTATGAAACAGATGCCTACGGGGAGCTCCGGCACGCTGCAGTTAAACCACAATACAGTTTTGTGCTGTTTTTTTCATGTTCAATTGGTATTTAAAATGCAATAACTTTCTTAGCCAACCTAAATTAAAGCGCTATTGGAGAGACATAAAGTGAAATCAATTGCTCAGATATGTCACTGGAATTGATCCATTTCTTTTTCCCAATTTAACATGGTCTAAAGGCTTTCCTCTGTGTTCGCAGTGAAGTTTATCAAGGACTCTGAGATACTAGGATAAAAAAATCCCATCTAAGTTACTGGCATTATCTGCTGCTTCTCTGCAGCACTGCTGAACAAGTTGGAGGGAGAGAGCAGGGCTCTGTTGTGCTGGGGACTATTTATATCGCCTGTATGAAAACAGAGCGCTCGCAATCAAGGCTTCAGCCAGTTGTCAGCAGAGAACAGGGAGGCGAAACACCTCCGCGTGATTTATAGCACATGGAACAGCACAGGCAAGAAACTGCAGAGCAAGGAAACCAAGAGGAGTCACCCTGCTTTTATTTTTACCTGCCTTAGGTAGCACAGCATTAATTTTCTACTTTGACAGAGTAGAAAATATAGGAAAATCAGCCAAATTCCTCGATGCATTGGCTTCTGTAAGTTAATACATGAGCTCGCTTCCTGAGGTGGCAACTACTGATGCTGCAAATGGCAGAGGCAGATGTGCCCAGTGTGGGGCTGGGGATGCTGCCATGGATTTCCATCTAGCCCACGGCCAGGTGGCACAGCTATGGCCACGCTGTGGGCTGGTGCAGCACCTGGATGCCATGGTAAAGCCAGCAATCTTTGCTGCATCAGGCATGGATGGAAATGGACCAGCCCAATGCCCAAGGAGGAGCAGATCCTACAGGCTGCAGCTGCTCAGGATCCAGACAAATTTGAAAGCAGAGCAGGTAGGAGAAGTGGCAGAGACCCAGGCAAACCAGGGTCCTGTGCAGAGATCGAGGGGAGTGGGAAGCTGGAGTAGCCACAAAGGGAACCAGCTCCAAGTGCAGGAGGGACACAAGCCTTGCCAAAGCATTGCTAAAACGGAAGGCTTCCCTTTTTGTCTTTTGCAACACTTTCCCTCTAAGGCCATAAAACCCATTAACACTCAGCCAGGAAAGCCCAGGCTTGCAAATACCCCAGCTTATCCCAGAGAACCACGCTGAGCAATCCACATGACAGAGAGCAACATCACTGCTACTCCCTGAAAAGGAGGATTTCACACAGAAAACAGGGGTGAGAGCAGGGTGACAGCACAAAAAGCCCAGGGTGCCCTCATCCCCTGGCACCTACCCAGCTCAGCGCTCTGCTGTGGCGTGGCTGCCTCCTCGTTGTTGGCCTCGTTGGCCATGGAGCGGGTGATGCGGCCCTTGCGCCGGCCCTGGCTGTTGGCGGTTTTGCGCCCTTTGGAGGTGACAGTTTCCTTCTCATCGTTGTCTTCTCCGGATGTGTCGTCGTTCTTGTCCCTGCAAAAACAGGGAGAGAAGGGGAAAAAAAAAATTAAAGATGTTGTTTGGTTGGTCTGATTTTTAGGTCAAGCAATTATTTCTCTGCACGTGTTTGGGGGTTTTTTTTGTTGTTGGTTTTTTAGGGGGGCAGGTCTGCAGTTTTTTTGCAGACGCAGGCTTTTTTCCTGGCTGGAATTGGCAGTGGGGTGATTTGTGGTGGGGTTTTCTTTCTGCAGCTGGCTGCAGCTCCACCACCAAGTGCACGCAGAGACCTGACAGAGACAGGTTTAATACCAGACCATTCAAATTCATCCCTGCCTCCTCCTCATTTATCTTCCTGAAAGGGACCTGCTGGTAAATGTCTTTGCAGCCTAGATATAATGAAGCCAGATGTTCTTTTAAACCAAGTATTAAGCCCATTACAGATAGCGAGCGGTCTGCGTGCCAGCCTTCCCCTGCCACGGCGCTGGTGCTCGGTGTGAGGGAGGCAGGGCTGGCTGGAGCTCTTCATTTGGGAGTGCTCACGTTGACATCAATAACACTAAAGGTGAAGTGCCGTGCTCTGCTGCGCCTGGATTGCTCCTCCAGCTCCCAGAGGCTCTCGTAACAACAAAACAAGCCGGAGGATCACAGGAGCTTTGCAGATTGATTGGGTTGATATTAAAAAAAAAAAAAAATAAAAGCCCCCACATGGTGTTGCTTTCCCAGTTTGGGAGCAGCAGGGGAGAGGAATGAGGAGGAGGATTCTGCCTTTCCCTCCCTGCAGAGGTGAGGTGGACACACACAGGGTCAGGCAGCCCTGGGCTGTGCTGCATCCCATCACCACATTCCACCACTGCAGCCAGGGAGGGAGGGTCAACCCTTACTTTGTCAGTTCTTCTTTGTCATTTTCTGCTTCCTGCTTGTCTTCTTCCTTTTCTCCCTCCTTCTCTTTTTCTTTCTCTTTTTCATCTTTCTCTTCTTGGCTGCTCCGGGGCATTTGCTGCTGCTGCTGCAAAACAAAGGGCGTAAAATAAACCAAGCCCTCAGCGCCGAGGCGGACACAGGGCAGCACCTGGGCCAACCCAAACAACTGCTGTGAAACAATGCTGGGGGCCAGGGGCCAAGAGGAAAGAGCTGCAGGCAGAGGGTGCAGGCAGGGCACTGGTGGAGGCCCAGAGCTTTCCAGAGAGATCAGAGGTAGCTCAGGGTCTGGCATGGCAGCTGCACTCTGGCTCCTGTTCCAGGCAGTGGGACAGCCCCAGCTGCTCCCCTGGGATCAGGAACAAGCAAGGATCTGATGTGGGGGTAAGGCAGGGAGGTGAGAACCACCTTCCTGTTCTGGCTTGGCCACATGGGTGGTGATTTGCATCCAGTGGATGCATTTTGCTGGAGCATGAAGGAGACAGGGCACCAGTGACACCCCGAGGCTCAGCAATATCAACGCTTCTGATCTTTTCCCCAAGAATCTGACACAGCCCACGGGGAATGTTTGTGGCTCTGTGTCACCAAGCAGGGAAGGTGCCCTCTCTGCCCTCTCTTTACTACCTGGCACCTTCAGCTGAGAGCCCAACCACCCCAATGCTGCTGCTGCTCAGACCGAAGGCACTGCAGTACCCCAGGGAGGGACACAGCGATTATTACAGTTCTGGATTTTGTTTCAACAGCTGCAGGAAGGAGGTTGCTGTGGAGGCCTGGTTCTCCTGACCTCCCTTCCCTCTGGTGACCAGCAAACGAGAGGCATTGAATAGAGAAGTAGAAATTAGAGACGGAAATCATTTATTAAACCATCCTGCTCCTGGCTAATGCAAGGCTGCTTGCTCCAGGAAACCCACCTGGGCTCACCCGGCCCCTGCCCAGCCTGCAGGGCTTCCACCACCCCTTGGGAAAGGGTTTGGTGACGTAATGGGGAGTAAAATTGCCTTAAAATGGATTTATCAGCAAAAGGTGGCTGGTCTGGCTGTCATGCAGCCATACAGCAAGTATGGATGAGGTGTCCTCACATCCCTTGAGCCAGCAGGACTGGTCTGGTCCCACTCTGCAGAACTGGGAATCTGCTTCAAACATGGGCATCCTGCAGCAGCAGCACTGGCTGCAAGCAGAGCTCTTTGACCCCATGGGCTGGTGCTAAAATCAGAAGTGTGGAGCTGTCAAATGGAGCAGTTTAATGAGAGAACTGCTGAATCTTTCAGGCCCTGGTTTGAACAAAGTCCTTAAAACCCAGGCACAGCCATCACTGAAATCCCAGAGACTTTCAGTTCCTCCTGGCACAGGTGGAGGCAGCTGTACCATCAGGATGCTGGCACGCTTGGCCAGCCCCTGGAGCACCTCTGCACACATGCAGAACACAACTGCAATGCATCAGCTCACACTCCAGCTGCTCCAGGAACTGCTCTGTGGGATGCAAGGCTGGGAGGTCTCAGGGGAGACGGAGTCAGGGAACAGTTGGGATGAGCACTTGGTTGCTTAGAATTTTCCAAAGCCCACAGATCACTAAGGCTTGGCAACAGGCTGTGGCCAAGGGAAGTGTCATTCCTGGTGTCCTGGGCACTGCCCTTGTCAGCCCCAGGCCGGGGGAGCAGGAGCAGGGCAGTGGACAAGCTGGAACAGGAGGTGGGGAAATGCACTGGCTGCAGAGGAGCAAAGGGCATCCAGCATGTGCACTTCCTGAACTCTCTGACTCTCAGTCACTCCATGGTGAACCCTGAGTGTGGGTTCAGCCCAGACAGACACCCTGAGGTGTCAGGTGAGGGCTGTGACCTCCAAGGGCTGGACAGGCACCAGGACAGGCTCTGCCCCAGCCCTGGCCATCATCATCCATCTGCATTCCCCTCACCAAAGGCTTTGGCAAGGGAGGGGAGCCCATGGGAGGTTCACAGTATTTCTAGCACCCAACTGCACTATTTTGTTTTGAGGGATGGGGGAAACCCTGCATCCCATATATCCCAGCTCCCCTTCAGATTTAAACCCAGCTGTGATCACATGAGCACCTGCCCCAACTTCAGGCTACAGTGAGTGTCCAAGAAAGGTTCAGCACCATCTTATCCTGTCCCTACACTTGTCTGAACCTGGGGGTTGCCAGCCTGAGCAGCCATTGCAGTTTTTCCCCAGAGGAACAGGCTGGAATGGCAGCAATACCAAGGAGCTCCCTGTAGCAGCCTGCAAACACAGGGGCAGGAAGGCAGGGAGAGATGAGAGTGGCCTTGGTGGCTCATGCAGGAACACAGGTGCTTCCCTGCAGAGGCATCTGCCAAGCTTTGGCATGATCAGGGTGGGCAAACATCACTGGGCTGGCTCCATTGGGCCACTGCACATCCCTCTCCTGAACGTTTCAAGCCCAGCCTGGTAGGACATCAAGCTGAGGTTTCTCCAGTGCAGAGGCACATCTCAATCCAAGGTTGCCCTCTAGTGATTGCCCTGCTCTGGCCACGGCTGGGTACCCGATGGCAGGAGCGAGAGCCAGGTGGGATAAGCACCCAGCAGGACAGACAGCACAGGTCTCACCTGTCAGCCAGGTGACATGCATCAAATGGGCAGTATCATCACTCTGAGGCCATGGTGGGAAAACTGACCCAGCTCCACCCAAGGCTGTGCTCATGTCTTCATCTGAGCAAAGGCTCCCAGCCAAATGCTGAGCTGAACCCTGGCAAGCCCACAGTGATGGCTTATCTGCTGTACCAGAGCTTGGCTGCAGAGCAGGGCACCTGCCAAACACCCCAGGAAACTCCTCTGCTCACCAACATGCCCCTTACACCACACCCAGGGGGCACCTGCTGGGCTGGACGCTGTGGGGCTGGCACCGAGCACCCAGCCCTGGGTGGGGACCAGGTGCCCCAGGGTGCTGAACGAAGCCACAAATGGCACACACACATGGGACC
>VRYO01002095.1:4835031-4997789 GCA_009812075.1 Sialia sialis | reverse complement strand
TGCTCGGCTCTGCCCCGCGGTCCCGGAGCAGCCGGAGCGGCACAGCGCTGCCAGCTCTCCCGGGAACGCCGCGTTCCGGGGCCCGCCACACACGGGCTCCCGGCCGGCCTGGCACGGCTCGCCCTGCCTGCCCAGCTCCTCTGCTGCCACAAAGCTTCGTCTCCGAGCTCGCCTTGGGGGCCCGGCTAGGAGCCGGGCACGGAAAGGCTGAGCCTGCTCAGCGCGGGCTAACTCGCTGTCAGCGGGACTCGCAGCCAGAGAGCCCTGGCGAGGAAGAGGTGCAGCTCCTCCCACTCTGTTTACTTCCTCTGCCGAGGCACTGCCTGCTTCTGGAAGCGGGACTGGAGGGCAGCAGGAGGAGGGGGACGCAGCTGCCCCCCCTTTCCCCTCCGCAGCCCCGCCGGAGCTGTGGCACGGAGACTCAAAGCGGCCGGAATGCCCTTGGCAGCCGGCAGCGCGTCCCTCGCCTCCGAGCGCCCCGCTCGCTCTCTCCCCGGGAGCTCCGGCCCCTTTTCCCCCCCAAAATCACTCACCTCCCCGCTCCCCGGCTCCCGCGGGCGGCCGGTGCCCGACAGCCCCATGGGCAGCTCCCGGCCCCTGCTCACCGCCCAGCCATCCGGGCGCGCTGTGCCTTACGTTCTCCGGCTCTGAAGGCTTCCTGACGATTTGCATAGTTAAGCCGTAAACTAACCACAACATTCCTCTTATGATTTTGCAATCTGCTGGAATAACGTGGTCGCTCTAAGTCGAGCGATGAATCATCATCTATAAACCACAGCTCTCGTCACCGGGGCTCTCAGTGCTGGCTGCAGCCTGCGTGATTAATCCGCCAGGATGCCAAGCTTAACCTACAGTGCAGGGCTATTTATTTTCCAAACTTGCGAGCCTCCGGAAAACGACCGCTGCTGCCTTCCCTGTCCCCTTTGTGGCGAGATGCCCCAGGCTGTGGCAGGGGACCAGGAACAGGGGACATCCCTTGCTGCCCACAGGACATCCCAGCCTTAACCACTGGACCATGCACCTTGCAGCTGAGGTCCCCTGGACCCCCCCTCACTCCTTGTGCCACAGCACCCTCAAAACACGCACCAAAACACCTCTTTTGCCAGCAGAGATGAGCTCATCCCTGGCAGTCCAGCTCCTAAATCACAATTACCAACTCCTGCCACCCCAACTACATCACTCGCTGCTGGATACGCTCATGGGGAGCTGGGTCATGGTGGTGGCACTGACAGAGAGCCTGTCCCCAAGCCCAAGTGCCACTGGGGCTGGCATCTCCTCTCTCCCACACAGATTTCAAGGCCAGATTGGCTGCAGGGGGATGCCATTTGGTTGCCAGCAGATGCCATCCCCTGCCATCACTTCAGTGCCCTGGGCTCGAACAGGAGATGGAACCACAGCTCCTGTTTGTTCCTTCAATCAGGAGGGAACACGGCTGTGCACCGTGGTGCAGAGGGAGCTGTGCATGCCAGGCTGAGCTGCAAGGCACACGCTTCTGGTACCACTCAAGCTCATTCCCAGCTACTGCAGGTTTTTGTTCAAAGGAGGCTCGGCACCCTTGCCACAGTCTCACTGCGGCAGCGCAGGGACATGTGCCAACCCTCTCCCCGGCGTGTCACACCACAGTCTGTCTTGACAGGGACTTTGGAGGGAGCAGCATCCCACCAGTGTGAGCCCCGTACCCTCGGGCAGCTGGGAGCACCCACTCGTCTGTGCCGCCTCTCCCACGTGCAGGGCACCAGCTCTTCACTTCTCCAGCGTGTGACTTCAGATCAATGGCATTTATGATGTTCTCCGGGGCACTCAGCTGTGGAGCAGGCTCAGGCCAAGGTCATTGCACGCAATCAGGCAGTTGCAAATTAAAACCAGCTCGAGATAAGCTGAAGACAAAAGGCCAACGCTGCGCTGGCCAGGAACGCCTGGGCTTTGCTTTTCTGCTCCTCCAGAAGCCCCAGCATGGCTGCCATGGCCGTGGGCACGCACAGGTGCCTGCTGGCATCACCCTGAATATCCCACAGGGTCCAGAACTGGCAGCACAGGGCAGGATGCTCCGTGCAGCACATCCAGCAGCACTTGGGACTTGGCTCTTACCCCCACTCCCAGCCCCACGGATTCTGTGCAGGATTCTTTGCCAGGAACAGGGCTGGCACCATGCAGCTGTAGCTCAGCAGCATCCCCTCTGCCACCTACATCTCTCTTTCCACCTGCTTTCAAGCTCTTCCTCTGGCAGGTCACACCAGTGAGAGCCAGGGCAGGGACTTGGCCACAGAGAACCCTCAGCACCAACCTCCCCGTTCACCACCACACTGCCCAGGCATCCAAAGTGCCCATCGAACTTCCTTCCTTTGCCAAAGCCACTGCAGAGGCAGAAGCACCCACCTGTGAGGTTTGATATTGCACAGCCACTGCAAACACTGCTGCCCACATGTCCCTGCCACCTCCTGAGCTCCCAGGGCATGGAGCTCCTGCTCCAGTGGTCTGGAACGCCTCAGGCCCTGCTGCCACCCTCCAGCACCCAGCCTGGCTTCTCACGGCCGCACACGGCACCCTCCACTCCTGGGAGAAACCACAAAACAAAACAAGCCGCTGCCAAAACAACAAGGGCAGGAAGAGGAATGTCTGCCGGCAACTCGGCTTTTATTGCTTGTGTCCCAGGGCTGGGGTTGATGCTGTTGGCTGTGGAAGCAAGTAAAAAAAAAAAAAAATCAAAGGGCCAGGCTCAGATTTCATAAGAATGATAGAGAGCATGGGGATCACTTGGTGCAGCTCAAACTGTGACAGCTCTGAGCTGGGCTGCTCCTCTACCAGCAAACAGCCAGCTCTGCAACACACAGACATCACCTGGCAGGGATGGACAACACCAAGGCTCTGCCCAGTGATCCAGAGATGTGGACAGGCCCTGTGCACACTCACCAGCACAGCTCTTGGGCACACAGGCCACAGAACACAGCCAGTGCCAGCAGAAAGCGCTGGCAGCTGCAGCCAGGCTGCCCTGCCATGCCCTGGGAAAGCCCTGTGCCACCTCTCAGGCTGCTGGTCCTGGAGCAAGCAGGGTCCTGGGGACATGCAGCATGTCAGGGGTGAGGAGAGGGGCTGGCAGTGGGACTGGAGTGATGCTGGACCCTGCATCACTCACCAGAGCACAGGACAAACACGCCAGGTACACTCACCTGAGCGTGGGCTCATCTTGGGCAGCACTGGGAGCCTCCTGGGCACAGGAACTGCTCACGTGTGGCTCAGCCCAGCCCAGCACAGCACAGCTGGCACTGCTGCCTTCCCACCGCTCGCTCTGTGACACCACGGAAGCACTGAAGTGATTTTTACAGGACCCTGCTCACCAGATCCTTCCTTGAACCACTGAGGGCTTTTCCATAAGAGGAAATGTTTCTTTTCTGGGTCGCTGCGGAGTTTTTTAAAAAGTGATTTGATTGCTTGCGAAGGGAAAAATGACCCGAAGGGAAGAGAGCGTAACGTTTGGAAGCAGGGGAGATGAGCCCCCGCTCCGTCCCAGGCAGGGAACACGTGTTCTCTCTTCCCTGTGGTTTGCTTTACCCTGCTCACAGCCCCCTGGCCACACGCCCACCCCTCTCCAAGCCCTGCCAACAGAGGAAGGTGCCAGGTCAGCAGTTTGTGGCATGCAGAGCAGCATCCACACACGCCACCAACAACCAGGGGCAAAGCAAGCCCTGCATCCTTGCAGAAGCAGATTTCTGGGACTTTCAGCTGTGCCTGCTTTAGAAAGCAGTTCAGCAGTGACATGACCTATTTCCCAACCTGGATCACAACAACAGGTGAAACACCTCATCCCAAAATCCAACTGCAGTGAAGATGCTGCAGGTCCCTCGCTAGGATCAGCAGTGCCCAGCCTGGATCCCAAACCCTGCCCCAGGAACACTCACCTGGAGCACTCCCTGCGAGGATACATCCACCTGCTGCTGGAGAAACACCAGTCCCAACCTGGGGGCCAGCTGGAAATGGGGGGTCACCTCACTGAAGTGACTGTTTTGTTATTGCTACCTCCAGATGCGATCAAGCAGCGCAGAAAAAGCTTTTTGTGAGGACCAAAGGGTCCATCAGCAGCCTGAGCAAAGTGGCTGCGTGTCCCTGCCTGCTGGTGCTGTCCCTGCTGTTCCTGCACTGTCACCAGCCCACATGGGGACCTGGGGACCAAGCAGCCACCCCCCTGTGGCAAGGCATCCTCTGATTCTTTTCCCAAATATGGCCATGTCGTTCTCATTAAATCACCCCCAAAACTGCAGCTGGGATTTCAGGAATGCGAGTTTCCATTGTGTTTGCCCGACTGTGCTGCCTGGAGGGGTGGCAAGGCAGGGCTGTGGGGAAGCTGCTGCACCCTTGTGATGGGGGAACAGCACAAAGGACCTTACAGGGCACACCTGGGGGAGCAACAGGAGTCCAGACTGAAAGAACACGTGCCAAGGGAGGGTTGCAGAATTGATCTCAACTCGAGCATCAAGTGTCTCACACCTCATCCACCTCCTGGACAGGCATCCTGAGATAAACCACAGGTTTAACGAGCAACAGCCGGCACTGAGCACCCAGGGGACAACCACTCTGAGATGTTTCTTCCTGTGAGGCCACACTTGAGCAGGACCAGGACCACAGGGTCTGACCAACTTCTCATCGGTCCTGCAGCCTCAGCCTGATTTCCCGGGCCACCAGCAGCCCTGTCACATTGCAGATTTGTCCAGAAAATGAGCCAAATTGAAGCCCTTTTATATCCCAGCAGTGACATTCCACTGGCAGAAGATGAACCCATGCCCCAGTACTGACATCCCTGGCATTGTTCCCAAGCAGGCAATCTCCATCACAGACCTCCCCTGCTCATCCACAGATAATTTCAGTGCTGGTTTAGATACAACACTCCAGTCAACACAGCTTTAAGTGCCTGCAGAATAATTTCTTGGTATTTGTGGCACAACGTTTAGTGGCCACATCCAGGGCTGTGTCTGTATGATGTGCTGCATGATTAAACCACGATTTTGTGACAAGTATTTCCCTGCCTCTGGAACAGAAGTTGTCAAAGCCTTTATCACTAATGAGGAGCTGCTCCCCGGACTGATGAAGATCAAATGCTTCCCAGAAACAAAGATCATTCCTCTCATTAGCTGCTGTGGTTGCTGGAGTGGGAGCACTTGCACAATTTACAGAGTCAGAACAGTTTGCTGAGCTCTGGATTTGATCCCTGGGGAGGGAGGAGAGGCACTGGCAAGGCAAGGCTGGAGCATGGCAGGAGATGTGCCCCTGCACTGGGGTCAGGGTGCAGGGAGCCCTGGAGCCATGGACAGGCCCTGTCTGGAATCCCAAACCCTGCTGGTGTGACAGGGAAACCTGCTCGGCTTTGTCTTAATGTTTTTCTTAATGCTCCAGGACCCACGAGATATCAAACCTGGCCAGATCCTGCTGGGACGGCGCTTCTGCCAAAAAAGTAAGCGGGTTGTTTATAAAAATCTGGGCTGAGGCTGTTTATCCACGTTGGTGAGGGGAATGGTTTGTGTTTGGGGAGGGCGGGACAGACGGCGGGACGGATAATTCGATTTGGGTTTTGGCAGGGGACGGGGAAGAGGGTGGGCCTGGGAAAGGCTGTTGGGCCCGGCGGGGGACAGCGCTGGCCAGGTCACAGCGTGGTCCCCACCCTGCCGGCACGGCTCTGGCACAGCTCTGGTGCACAAGGGGGGTCCGGGCGGCTCCAGTCCCCCAGGATCACGGAGTGAGTCCTCGAAAGTGTCGGCGCTAGCACGCTTTGGCCAGGGAATGCGTGAGCACTGTCTGACAGCAGCGCGAGGGGCCGGCGTGCTGCTGCTCCACCATGACTTCACCCCGCTCTGAGTCATCCCCAGCGCGGGCAGGCGGCTCCTGCGGCCGCCTATCGTCCTGCGGCCGACAGACTGACTGTCCGACAGACTGACCATCCGACAGACTGACCATCTGAGAGGCTGACTGTCCGACAGACTGACCATCCGACAGACTGACCATCTGACAGACCGACCATCTGAGAGACTGACCATCTGAGAGACTGACCAACCCGACAGACTGACCATCTGAGAGACTGACCGTCCCGACAGACTGACCATCTGAGAGACCGACCATCTGAGAGACTGACCATCTGAGAGACTGACCGTCCCGACAGACTGACCATCTGACAGACCGACCATCTGAGAGACTGACCATCTGAGAGACTGACCGTCGCGACAGACTGACCATCTGACAGACCGACCATCTGAGAGACTGACCGTCCCGACAGACTGACCATCTGACAGACCGACCATCCGAGAGACCGACCATCTGAGAGAGTGACCAACAGACCGACCATCCTGACAGACTGACCATCCAACAGAATGACCATCTGAGAGACTGACTGTCCCAACAGACTGACCATCCTAACAGACAGACCCTCTGATAGACTGACCATCCCAACAGACTGCCATCCGACAGAATGACCATCCTGACAGACTGACCATCTGACAGACTGACCATCTGACAGACTGACCATCTGAGAGACTGACCAACAGATCGACCGTCCCGACAGACTGACCATCCCGACAGACTGACCATCCCCAGAGACTGAGCCTACGACAGACTGACCATCCCCACAGACTGACCATTCCCCGACTGACCATCCCCACAGACTAATCTTCCCCCCAGACTGACCCACTGACAGCTTTTCCTGGTGGAATGGCTGCCCACCTGCCCATCCCAGCAGTGTGTGGGATATTTGTCTTTTTCCCCCCAGGAATTCACTGGCAGGAAGTGTATCTGGCATGCTGCAGCTGCTCCTCTACCACAAGGGCAATGCAACTCCAAAATCAATGCAAATTTACTCTGGAATAAAAATCTTGCACTCCAAACTGAATAATTATGTTGAAGTAGAGTCACTTTCCTTCCAGCCCGGTTTCAGCTCAGCACTTGTGCTCCCATAGCCCAGCAAAAACAGTTTCCCCAAGAATGAAGCACAGCCAATTTTGGTATCCCTGCTGTAGAATTTACAGGTTTCACAGAGACACTGAAATACCCTGAAGAGCGACTGCCGCAAACCTTGAGTTGTATGGACCCATCAACACAAGGGTTTGTCACTACAAGCTCATGCAAATTTATGCTTATTACTGTACACTGATTATTGCATCACACTGTTTTACCATGGCACAGTTTTTTTTTTCAGTGAGAAATGACAAGAGGAAGCTATTTCTCTTCCCATCAATCCCTCCCCCCCTCACAGGGCTATACTGCCTTTTCATACAAACACAGAGGATTATTTTAGGAATATCTTCATCTCAGGAGCCTCAATATTAAGCATCATGACCCATTGGATGTGGGTACCTTGCACTGAGCAGTGCCATGGAAGGAGGAGTGCTGGAGCATCCTGCCTCAGAGTGGGCGGCTGCTCCCTTTTCTGACAAACTGGAAGTGGAATCATGTGAAGTCCCTGCTCTTGGCAGGAGATTTTTAGCAGTAAGTAGCAGCTTTATGAGAAATATCCTTTGCCAGGGGACCATCAGCCAGGGAGCAGTGGGATTCTTATTTTTTAATGGACTTTTAATAAGTAGGCCACAAAGATAGTCTTGACACAGAGTAGCTTTTTCCTGACTGTAATTATCTCCCCTTCGCTCTCAAAGCTCCCTGCAGCCTCCTACAGCAAATAAGACCACCAACCTCTCAGTGAGAAAAGGAGCAAAAAACCAGCATAGAGCCACTTGAAATGCTCTTTGTATCAGATCTCATCTGCTCTCCTCTTGTCTGATACAAAAACCAACCTCTCCTCCTCTCCACTAAATAATTTAAGCTCAGCTTTTGCTGTTAAATTGCTTGAACCTTTACCAGCAGGAAAATACATGCTCAGAGCACAGGCAATGGTGGGAACAGGATGCCATGGCTCCATGTGCTGCAGGAAGGCTGTCTGTGATTCTGTCTCCTCCCTGCACATTTCCCATCCCTCTGTGTCCTTCATCCTGTCACCATCTCTGGTGGCTGAGACTGGGCAGGTCATGGCAGAGCCGCCAGTGCCAGTGCTGCTGCTCCTCAGTCACAGTCCCCGCTCCTCACCAAAAAAAAAAAAAATAAATACAGAATGAGAGACCTGCAGGGACCAAAATAAGGTTTCCAAATTCTCCAGGATCCCATGGGAACAAGCAGAGTACTGGCTGAGCCTTTGGGACAGGTTACTCCCAGATGAGCACTCCTGCAGCACAGGCAGAATTTGAGCTGCTTCTGAAAAGCAAAATGCCAGCAGGAGCATCCCTCCCATGCCAGCATCTGACCTCTCCCAGGATGGTCTGTGCAGCCACACACTGACCCAGTCTGGTGTGTGGAAGCAGATCCCAGCAGCACCACACCCAGGGGAGATCCTGGCTCCCTGAAGAACTGAAAAGGAGATGCCTCACTGCTCCCACCAGCTTCTGGAAGGGTTTTTAACCTCAAAATTATTACCTCAAAATGCCACCCTAAAGCGAGTATCTCCCCAGCAGAGCCTTCCTTTGCACACAGGCTCTCCTCCCAGCACACCCCTCATGCAGTCTTGCAGGAAATGGATGCAAATACTGGAGGCATCACAGCACAGAGTGTGAATTTTAAACCCCCCCCAAGATCTCTGTGGGAGAGCTGCTCCAGGCTGAATGCAGCAGCTGCTGTTCTGCACCTCTCTCCTACTGTGAATCATGCAGCCAGTCCTTGGCTCTTAAACCTTGTCTGAACATCCCACCTTCCACCTGAACATCCAACGGGAATGGGAAATATTCACTGTGTCGCTTCCTCCCAGACTCTCAGGGGCTCCTCTTTCAAAACCAACCATGTTCTGGCTGAGGTCTGCTCCAGGGGAGGTGCAAATTGTTCCCTTTGGTGCGATTCCTACTTGCAAAAACAGTCCTACAGGCGATGAAGCAAGTCCCTGCTTCTAAAGGCTGGCACTGAGCGAGGCTCCAAAGGGCAGCACACAAATCCACGGCTCATGTGGAAAGCAGCGTGGGAAATTCTGCAACGAGCCATGCTTTGCATCATTTCAAAACCCAAAACACAAACAGTCCCTGCTGGGTGCAGGATGGGCAGGTCTGTGGCTGCTGGGGTAGGTGGGCAGATGCAGAGCAAAGCCTCTCACTCTCCACACTTGCTCAATTTAACATTGAAACCAGAATGAGCTGTGCTAAATGTCTCCAGTGCTAACAAGAAACAAATGTGGCCTCATGTTCCAGTTGCTGTGATCTAACAAAACAGACCATGGTAAACACTATAAAAATGTACTGGAGGGAACCACCCTGTGTTTGCTGCGAGAGGGACTGGATAATCTAATAGGGCTTTATCCATCTCTAATGTCTCTGAAAAAAAGAAGGGAAAATTGGGCCCTGTCCATGACATTTGTCATGTGCTAGCTATTCTGATGTCTTAATGCTGCAGAAATCAACTGGAGTGAGGCTACCTATCTGCCTCCCCATCAGGATCTAGGCCCAAGTGCTGCTTTTTATGGCCATGCAGCGTGAAGATCTGCTGATGTCAGTGGTGTCACAGGCCAGGCCAGTTTTTCCATCCTTATCCCCACATTATCTGGAGAGACAGTCCCTTTGTGGCTACCTCACTCTTCTTGTGAAATGAATAATCACTTCATGGAGCTGGGGATCCACCAGCAGGGCCTGCCTCTGGCTGAGAGCATTCATGGGAATAAGGCACCTTCCCAAAAGGTCAGCACTTATCTCTTCCTGAGTATCATGGCATCAGCAGCACCACTGCCAAGCTCATGTCTAGGTTTGTATCTTGGCCATGGTAATGTTGACTCAGTCACCTGCCCCCAGGCCCCTCGTGGTGCCCTATCCGCTCTGCCCTTAAACAAAGGGTTAAGGGGCTCTGCCAGCTTTAGTGCCACATCTGCCAGCGCCACAGGAGACCCCCACAGGCATCTCAGACATTCTTTGGCACTTCAGATGGATTTACATGCTCCTGCTCAGGTGTCAGCAGAAGTCACTCCCACCCAAGGCATTTTCCTCCCACACCTTCCCCCGTTCCCCTGCTCTCCAAGCAGGAGCCCCACCCAGCTCCCAGGAGCCCTGGCACTTCAGCTGCCATCTCCAGAGAGACACAGACCCCTCTCGGTTCTTGCACAGGGCTCAGGCTGCATTGGCAGCCCCGTGCTTCTGACACACAGCCAGGTTTTCCACAGTCAATCCCTTTTTTAACCATCTTGGATTTGTTTGGTTTTTTTTTAAACATACCGTGACCTTGGCCTGGGCATGGCCAAACACCAACTGCCATTAAACAGTTCTGAAATGCTACACAGAGCACAAGCACAACCCTTCATAGCCTGCAAGCAGTGTGTCCATGTGAGGAGGGGGATAAAGCACCATCTGGGGAGGCTCAGAAAAATGACATTTCCACACGCTCCTCCAGCTCTTACCTGGCTCTTCCCGCGCCGCCGGTAATTCCTCCTCACGAGGTTCTTGTAATTCTCATTCTTCTTGGTCAGGTAGTAATAGAGGACACAGTCAGCCACGGTCTGCAACGACACAGGCAGCTCAGGGAACAGAAGGTCCTGTCCTCCTGTGCTGCTGGGGCACAGATTTCCAGGAGCAGCGCTCAGAACTGGTCACCAGCAGCTCTCCTGCTGCTCCTGAAGAGCTGCAGCCTCACAGCTCCCCATACCTCCCTCCCCAGGCTCCCAGCTGGAGCTGCCCAGGCAGCTGGAGGAAGGGGACAATGCACGGTGTGCTGGTAAAAAGGCTCAGCACAGAGCACAGAGCACAGAGCACAGAGCACAGAGCACAGAGCACAGAGCACAGAGCACAGAGCAGGGCGGTCCCGCAGGCCAGCGAGAGGGAGATGGGTGCTGAGCAGAGATCACCCTGTGCTGGAGGCAAAGCAGGGCTGACCCCAGATGACCGTGGCACCCAGAGGCAGGAGAAGGAGCTGCCTGTCAGCCTCTGTTGCAGTGACACGAGGCACAACCTGCCACACGGCTGTCAGCTGCTGTTACTTCCAGCCACTAAGCTTGCTGGCTCCAGCGACTTTGTTGTGGCCAAACTGAGATGCCAGCGCTCAGAAGCTGCCATCCCAGCTCCACGAGCTCCATCACGGACTGGACACGTTAGGAAAATAGGGAGTGATGGCCAGCAGGACATCTCCGTGCTGGGAGCAGTCCTGTGCTGAGCAGGGCACCTGAACACCAGCCCTGGGCTAGACCTGCACACACAGCATCAGTGGCTTCATGAAGAGAAATGATCCCACGGATACATCATGCCACAAGTCCTCAGGAGCCTGGGGCAGCTGTGTGTGCCCGGGGGTGCCTGGGGGCTGCGCTCACCCCATCCCTCTGCAAGGAGTGGAACCATTTGCAAAAACAGATTGCAACTTTTAAAGTGTTAATTGGATCTCTTTCTAATTTAGCCCTGATTATACACACACACATGCGAACACAAAAACTTACAGTCATCTGTTCCAAGGGCTAAGATCACTATTTTTTTATAATGCAATTTAAAAATCTATTAATTCATTACATCGAGCCATACTTTGCATCTCTCTCCAACAGGATAATGGATGTGTTCTGTATCATAATTACAGCTTGATTTACAAACGAGTACAAATAAAATTAGAAGACATTTTACAGCTTGGAACACAGACTGGATTGTGAGCACCATCCAAGTCCCACCACTTTCAGCTTTATCGAATGTGAAAGGATGAGGAGCTGGGATCTTACAGCAGCAGCATGAGGTGGCTGCTGGCCTTCCTTGCTGCTGTGGACAGGAAGGTCAAGGTCTTAGAAATTATTTCCCCAGCCTGAGTTACAAGGAATCAGAGAATAATTTAGGCTGGAAGTGACCTCTGCAGGCCACCCCCTGAGAGCAGAGTGGTTCCCCAGAGACAGTGGATACTGTGTGTATGAAACTCTGGATGAGGTGGGGAGAGGATGCAAATAACTATAAGGACCAGAAAAGCAGCAGCTTTCTAATTTTTCCTGCTCAGGAGAGCATTCAAGTGATGGACACAGCTGTCTTTTCAGGCTGGGTCTGTCCATATGAGTCTGTCCAGAATGGGACAAGAGACTCACTCCTCCATCAGGTCTTTTTCTCAAACCTTTCTTCCATCACCCCAATTAACAGCAAGAACAAAAAGTCCAAGCAGCACAACAAACGATGGGTGGGAAAGGTGAGCCAGCTCCTGTGAACAACTATTCCTGGGCACCAAGGGGAGATATGAGTGCTTTCAGGACATCCACCTGGGATGAAATGGGACTCAGCCCACCCTCAAAAACCTTCCTCTCCCTGAGCAAAGAGACCCCTCTGCTGTGTACTGGGCAGCTGGGTGCCCA
Organism: Sialia sialis; assembly: GCA_009812075.1. NCBI lineage: Eukaryota > Metazoa > Chordata > Aves > Passeriformes > Turdidae > Sialia > Sialia sialis. The sequence continues at coordinate 4,985,491 of VRYO01002095.1, read as the reverse complement.
CCCCCCGTGTGACAGCCTGGCTGGTGCACAAAGCCTCGGGGAGATGCTGGGAAGCAGCTCCCCAGGCGGATCCGGGGTGGGCTGTGCCGCCCACACGCCAGCCTGGCTGTGTTCACACCTCTCTCAGCTCTGAGCTCCTCTCTCCCCGCAGCTGACTCAGCTCCTGGCTCTGCAGGGAGCCTGGGGGCGGCTGGACTGTGCCCGGGGCTTGCAGCCACCGGGGCTTGCAGCCATCTACACCCACAGGTGCCCAGATCTGCCGGCAGCTCCAGCCCCGAGTGATGGGAGGAGAGAGAGGCATCACGCTGAGGTTGCAGCCAGGCAGGCAGGCTTACCTTCCTGTCCAGAAAGGATGCGATCAGGCCGAAGTTCTTGGGGTGCTGCATGAACCTGTGGAGTGAGAGGGACAGGGTTACTGTGGGTGCTGGTCTGACCCCAGAGCACGCCCAGAGCAGCAGGGCCAGCTCCCAGAGGGACTCTGGGCTTTGAGAAAATATCTGCCTGCTGCTCAGCTTCCCAGAGAGACAGGAACTTTAAATTTAGCCCAGTGGGGCTGGGCTGGTTGGGAACTTCGATGTGCAAATGTTCATGGTGAGGTGGGAGAGGGAATGGGGGCCAGCTGTGCTGGAGAGCTGCTCGTCACCCTGCTCCATCCCATGGCCACCCCAGCCTGCACCAAGAGCAGCACAGGGCAGGGACAGAGGACAGGCACACCTGGCCAAGGCCTCAGGATCTGGCAAGGAAAGGGTGAGGAATTGCCATCACACCCCACATTGTGGCCCTGGTGCTGAGGACTCCAAGCCCTGCTGGGCTACTGGGAGCAGCTGCAAAGGACAGGAAGGGAAACCCAAAGCCCAGAAGGAAGCAGAGAGCTGCCACATTGCTGAGTTGCTCAAGAGATCCCCAGTGGCACAGCAGCTCTCTGAACGCCGCCTCGTGCCCAGCAAGTGGAGGAGCTGTCAGCAAGCTCATCCCGGGCTCTGGCAGCCCAGGAGGGGACACTGTCCCCACGAGCAGAGCTGCCTCCTCCAGCAAATCCCTGTGCCTAGCTGGTGTGGAAGCCCTGAAGGTCAGCAAGCCTTTGGCAGGAGGTGCTGCTGCTGGCAGCACAGTTAACCAATGCACTGCCAGAGCATAGAGAGCCTGCTGAGAGGTGACTTTGTGCCAGCAGAGGTGGCCACCAGCGCAGGCTCTGCCCCAGGGAGCTGAGCTGAGCAGCCAGGGTGATGAGCCACGTCCTGCAGGTGCAGCTCTGCCAGCTCCCAGGAGCTGCCAGCTCTGTGCCCTGGGGAAATGGATCAAAAGGTGGGAGAGCTGCAGTGTGGGTGGAACATGGGCAGGATATGGTGAGGAGCTCATGTCTCCAGCCCTGCCAGTGGTTCCCCTCGGGCAACTGGCTGAGCTCTCTCCCTGGCTGAGCTCTCTCCTGCTTTTGCTGCTCTGTCCCAATGCCAAACTTGGATTCAAGGCGCAGAGCTGAACTCAGCAAGGGCCTGACAAACTCCAGCCATGGCAGCAGGACATGGGTGTTGTCACCCAGGTTGGTGCTGTCCTTGATGCTGAACTCCCATAAGGTTCAGGTGGCACTGCAAGATCTCTGTCACCACAACTGGTCACCAGAACAAAAAAGAAACCAGAAATGCTAGGGGGGGACAAAAAATAAGGACGAAAGCAAACCAGAAGGCTTCTCAGAAAAGCCAGGATGAGGGCACAGAGCCAGAGCTGGCTCCTCACTCAGCACACAGAACAAATCCAGGGCTGACCACAGGACAGCGATTTCAGGGCCATGTTATCCATGGTGTTAACACACTGTGAGGGCCAGTGCAGATAACATTCCAGTCCTTTTCATGGGCCAGGCCATCTGCCCACAATGAGAGATGGATGCTGCATTCTCACACTGCCCAGCACGACACAGCCTCGATGCCTGAGCAGCACCCTGCTCCTCCACCAGCAAACCACAGCTTCCCTGGGAGTCAGGCCAGCAATGGGCTCTCAACAGAGACCTGAAATCCTGCCCAGAAGCAAATCAAATCAGGTTCTCCCTCGTGGTTATGTTCTGACAGCTAAAATAGTTCAGACCTGGAGCTTGTCAGCCTTGCAATGCCTGTCTGTTTACTCCAAGAGCCCCTGCCAAGTGGCCTGAACAAAAGGTTGAACCAGGTTTTCCCGGTCTCAGGAGGAGGCCAGCTCTAGGTCATGATCACGGATGACACAACTGCAGTTCACCTTAAAAACCCAGGCCAGAAGCTTCAGCACAGCACGCCAGGCTGGGGGAGAGCTGAGGCAGGACTCCCTGCACCCTCCTCCCAGCTCCTGAGCACCAATCTCTCAAAATGAGCTTTGTGAGAGCCCTGGAACCCTGCTGTATTTCTGCCTGGAGCTGTGCATCACCCACGGTGATGACACAGAGTCCAGTGTGCACTGCAGGATGCACACTCTGGGTGTGGGTTCTTCCAGCCCCATTAGCCAGGCACAGCCCTGCCATTAAAGACCGAGTAATTAGCCTTTGCGTCATTTGTGGCAAGCCTTGCTGTTTGGAGTGGCACATTTTAAGGCTAATTAGCAATGAGGATTCTCCTCTATCAAAGGCTTGGAGCCGGTCTGCTTGTTTTGTTCTTTTTCGGTCCATCTTGGCAATTAATTATTTCAGCTGCAAACAGGAATCCTGACAAGCAGGGGGAGGAGGAGGGATCCTGGACACAGAGAGGATTCCAGCAGGGCTGGTAATCCATGGAGCCATCCCCTGATTGTCCAGAGGCCAGACTAAGTGGTGCTGCTGCTCAGGACAACGTGACCTGGTGCATCCTTGTACCTCCACATCCCTCAGTCCACAGCAGGCAGCACCGGCAGAGCTCATCCCACTGGAAACTCAACTCCAGCTCTGTTTCCAGCACACTGGGAGCACCAAGGATACTCCAGTCCTCCATGCAAACCCAGCTGGGTCCCTGCTGGGATACAGGAGCCTGGAGCTGAGCACCCACATGTTGGCTGACAGCACAGTGGTACCCAGGGAAGGAACCAGTGACTCCCCAAGTGATCTCACTTGATGGAGCCAAGCTGTTCTCAAGCACTGCTTGCAAACAGGAGGAAATCACCACAGCCAGAGCCTGCACGTGGCTGATGTGGGAATGCATCCATGGAAACAGCAGCTGGTGGCAAATCCTGCAGACAGCAGGATGGAGCACTGAGGGACAGGCACCAGCTGGAAGCTGCAGCCTGAGGGGGTCTGCATAAGAGGCTTGGATGTTGACAGCCCCAAAAATCCCCTGGACAGACAGTGCCCAAAGGACAGCATGAAAATCCAGAAAGGAAATGTGCATGGAGTGTTGGGTTCCTTTAAACTGGCTGATACAACAGCAAAAGCTGAAAAAATTCCTGTTCTCACTCTGCAAAGGGGCAGGAACACCCAAACAACACTGCAAGGCCTGAAGTTTCTGTGCAGAAGCATCACCCTGTGCCCAGGTTCAAGGTAACACAGCAACTCTGGGAATCCACACCTGGCTGTGCTGGGGCTCCAGCTGCAGCCCTGCCCACAGTCCTGAGAGCAATGCTGGATTTGTCTTTACCAACAAGCTCTGGGTCTGCTGGTGGATAAGGTTAGCACTGAGAGACAGAAGAAACAATGGGGTTGATTGCACTGATTGATGCATGGAAAAAGACATTTGCCTTTACAAACAAACTGTAGAAATTAAACCACATATTGGAAGATGAAAGAAACAATGGGGAGAGGGGGAAACTATGAATTCTATAATAATTAAAAATTAAAAGGGAGGGTTGTATATTAGAGGAAAATCTTAATATCAGGCATTCTGTACCTCTCAAGTACCTCAGCCAATAAAGAAAAAGAGAGGGAAATGCAGAGGGAAAAATAAGATAAAATGGAGGCTGTGTCCTCCAAAAATCTGAGAGATCCCAGAGGATGCCCCATGGCCTCTCCCTTTATTGGAATAAAGCAAAAAAGACTCCTCTGTCTCCTTTTTGGACATGAACCTCTGGGGGTTGTAGATTTTTCCTGACACTCCCCGAAGCTGCACTCACTTTTCCCGGAAGGTCTCCTTCTCCTGCTCGCTCCACATGTTCATCACCTGCCGGTCCTTGTAGACCTTCATGGGGTCGTCCATGAGGCCGTTCATGTTGATGAATTTGATGCGCTGCTGGTCGGCATCGTAGAGCATGGGCGGGATGACGGCGAGCTGGCGCATCTGCTTCTCCAGGTTCTTGGGGGAAAGCAGAGGGAACAGCTGGTCAGCACCACGGGCCCGCAGGGACAGCGGGGGACAGATGTTGGAGAGGAAAAGGACAGGCAGAGGAACGGGGGAATTCAAATGAAAGCGCTAGACAGCTTTATTGCCAGAGTAATTGTAAATTAAACGCTGGAAGAGGCTATTGCTGTCAGCCAGGAAACAATTAATCGTTCATTTTGGAATAAAAGGCTTCAAGGTCCTGTGTGGAAATGTCTGACTTAAGTAAAACAACTCCTGACCACGATGAGAAACAAGTCAAAGTTGTGGTGGCACAGGGAATGCTGACCCCCTTCAAAAGCCACGTGCAGGTTCAGACCTCCATCCCAATTGTGAGGGAACTCAGACAGCTTTCCAAATCTTCCTGAAAGGGTGGCCAGAGGGAGACATGATGCTTCCCTTCCACAGGAATCCTGAATTGTTCCAGGAGGTTTCAAATGGGACTGAAACGGGGCTGTCATTCCCTACTGCAACACCTTGGGACATGATGCCTTTACTCCATCCTATGGAGCACAAAGTTCATCCAAAGCCCCAGCTGCACAGCAGGACAGACTGGGCACACTGGTTTCCTTAAGTATTTGCAACAGAGAGGCCAATGTGATGTCTCACTTGTGCTGTCTCAAATGCCAGCAGTGTCCCTTTGGCTGAGCTGCTGGTGATCCCCTGGCACAGCTCCACCCTGAGGGGATGAAGGGATGCTCTGGCCACCCCCTCTGAACTGCACCATCAGTCTGAGTCCTCCCTGTCACCTGGGATGTCACTGCTCAAACTCCAGCCCTTGACCCAGGAAGGCCAGGTCTCAAGTTTTAATTTACAGCCAGATGCTGGCTCCTGGGAGAACAGTAATGGCCAACTCTTCCCCAGCTCTCACCTCCCTGCTCCTTCCAACGATGTGGAAGAGCTGGAAGTTCTTAAGGTCTCCTCTGAGACGAGCAAAGCAGATTTGGGGCTCAGCAGGCGGTGCTGAGGGTGGAGTTTAGCAGGACACTGTGCAGGGGGATAGATAGAGGCCATCAGCTAACACTCCCCTTGGCCAGCACCTCTACAGAGCTGTGAAATTTCCCATTGCTTCCAAGATCCGTGTCCTTCACGTTGTCACCTTAGCTGGCTAAGAGCAAAGTGCCTGGGGTCCCAGAGAGGGATCAGCCACGGCTCACAGGCAGCAAACATCCCAGCAATTGCTGGGCAGTGGCTGCTCTGCCCTCCCAAACATGATCCATTCACTGCAGCTGCCTCTGTGCCAAGAGAGTGGAACCCTTGTGAAACCAGATCCAAATGAAGCCGAGGTCACGGGGATGTTTCAGGATGAATGGAGCACTCCCAGAACGTGTGGGCCAACTGGCTCACGTACAAACCATTCATTCCATAGGATTCCCCTGTGTCAAGCCACACAGTCCATTCAAAACAAAACCAAACAGAAAAACCCCTCCACCCTGCAGTCTGGGTGCTCCCTTCCCTTCCCTTCCCTTCCCTTCCCTTCCCTTCCCTTCCCTTCCCATGCTACCCAGGATGAGCAGCACTCTGGGGTTTCAGATCCATAAGAGACAACCAAATGCTCATAATCCCAACCTCCTGGCCTCCAGCTCCATGTTTTGCTCTGGCAGAACTATTGCATGACTCTACTACATCTCTCATGTGGCTGGGAAGATGCTGATGAGTATTAAATAAACCTCAGACTTTGGATCCTGTCCACAAAGTGTTTTGGCATGATGGCAACCTCCCCAACCTTAACAGATCTAAAGTTAGTGGGATTTCACTTCCCTGTGTGACCTGGCAGTCCTGTCTTGGCTCCCTCAGAGAAGACAGAGTGAGGGGTGAGGAGGAGGAGAAAGGAGAAGCTGTTCTCACCTCCTGTTCCGAGAGCCCGTCGATGATCTCGGACACCTCGTGCTCGCTGCGTGCGGCTGACATGGAGAGCCCGCCGCTGCCCCTCTGTCCTACCCTGCTGGGAAAGGGCAGCCACACACTCAGGCACTGATGCTCCATTCCACAAGCAGCAAACCACATTCCAGACCACTCTGATCCCCACAACAGCCACATTTCCATGTTCCAGCCAGGCCACCCCCTCCCACGCTGTGGGAATGGCTCCTGTGTTTAAGGCTCACAGGTCAGGAGCCTCAAACCACTTTCCTTACCTGTGTCAACTTCCTGGCTTGCTAGAACACAAGGACACTTCATGCCCAACCACACTCTCCCCCACATTTTTCTCCTGTTCACCACACCACAGCAGTGGGCACGAAGGTGTCAGCACTGTGCCACCATATCTGGTTTGCAGATGTTGTGACAAGTTTTAAATCAAACCCATCCCTTGACATATTTCCCTTACAGTAACAGCCACACTTCATAAAACTTTTTGTATTAAGCAGGTAAAAAATATTAAAACATTTCTCAGTACCGTTTCTCCCTTTCTCTTTCAAACAAAAAGCCATCAGTTGGGAAGTCTGGACACACCCAGTTTTAGTGGGGCACAAGGATGGAATGCTGGCAGAAGGATTTAGGCTTTCTGCGTATCAGGTGACCCCGGGCAAGATGCCAGGGCTGAAATGGGAAGGACAGGGAGTTTTCAGCAAAAAGGGTGGAGATCATGAAGTCGTGTCTCCTCCTGGCAGAAAACAACATGACCTCAATTGCACTTCCAATGAGGAGAGGAAAATGGACAAGGGGTGGGAGAGACAGGGGACATCCCTTCCAGTGATGGAATTTCACTCCCTTCATATTGTCTGTGGTCATTCCAACAATCTGTGCAGATGTTTCTGCTCCCACCAAAGCATGTGCATGCACTAAATCACCAACATGACCAAATGCACCTGCGATTTTTGTACATTTGGGCACATCGGTAAGGCAGGAATTAGTGCTGTCCCAGCCAGCTGGGGCACAAGGGAACTATCCCTGGCTCTGATGTGGCCAGCTGGGAGATCAGCAGGAGAGGTGAGACAGGCAGTCACATTCCTGACATTTCTGCTCCTTTTGGCTCTGTGCTGAGCCACCCTGGGGAAAAAGCAGCAAGACTCACGTCTGCTGGCTTCTGCCTTGGACCAGAGAGGGAGAAACGGGACCGAGAGCCACCCCAGCCCGCTCCTCCACCAACAAATCCCACCCCCATTCCCAGAGAAAAAATAAAGGCTGTCTGATACCAGCTCAGCCCCTTCCTACCGCTTCTCCTCTAACCTCTGCATGCGCTCTTGCAGCTCGCGTTGCTTCCGGATCTCCGGGAATTGCTTCTCATAATATTCCCGCACTTTGCTCTCCTTGGCCCGGCGCCGCGGGTTATTTTCAATGCGCTCCACTTTTTTTTCCCAGGCCTCCATCAGCTGGTCATAGCGCTGGCAAAACTTCTGTTCCTGAAAGGGCAGAGGGAGAGAGGGAGCTCAGGGATGTGCAGCTCCTCCAGGCCTGGCCTTCAATGGCTGCTCAGGCTCAGCGTGAGTCATGGTGCTTAAAGAAATACAATTTATTAGGATGTGGATGTGCTCCAGGACCTGGGACCAACCCGAGGGGGAATTCTCAAAACAGGCCATCAGGTACCCTCAGGCTCTTTCCTTCCACACCCAGCATGTTTGTTGGAAGCAGGACTCTTACCCAGAGCTGCTTGGCTCACTCCTCACATCTGCTTGAGCATCCTCTGGCCCGCTGGGTGCTTGATTCAGCAGCCAAACGTCCTGTGCACCATCAGTGATGATGCCCAGCCTCAGCTGAAAGCAGCTGGGGGACCGGAGGGGTTTTAGGGTTTCAGTTTGTGTCAGACTTCTAAGCCTCAAATCAGGAAGTGAAAGCAGATGTTGCTCTAATGGCAAGCCCCAGGTCACGCCTGACCCTGACACTGCTTTCCAGAATGGGTGGCTCAGCACCAGCACACTCAGCACCACGACAGAGACATAGGGAATCTAATTTCAAAGAAATAAACTCATCTCCGGCCACCACCGCCCTATGACCAGAAGTCTGAGGCTGCAGGACTTCCCAGATGCACTTTGTTCTCACTCCATTTGCTCTTGGCCACAAAGGAAAATTGGGAGAGGTAAAAAAAAACCCAAACCAATGGAAATACACAACAATCTGCAGCCCATGTCACACCAGTCCTGGCACATGGGTTTGGTTTGTCCATCCTGCACCTGGCAATAATCCAAGAGCAGCAACACATCTTTGATCTCCTCAACAATAATGTGAGGCAGATAGAGCACCTCAAGCCCTAGAGCTGAGCCAGATTAACACTTTCCCCTGCAAATAAATCAATTCTCTCTTGAGTGCCTGCAGCCAGAGACTGTCCTGCCCTGCATGGAGGCACAGGAGGCGCTTGGGTTTCATCGGGAGCTGAAGGTAACAGCCACAAGATAAAAACAAGGAAGGAGAACAGAAATGAGAATGCCCTGGAAGCCCACATGGGGTATCTCACACTTTGGGCGAGGAGCTGCAGGTAACACCAACAGCCCGAGGCAGCTTGGCAAAATCACAGCGGCTGCGTTTTCACCTCTCCCAAAGCAATGCCATCAGCCCCCTGAAAACGAGAGCTCCCACCCTGCCAGCAAATCTGCTACATCCTCCTGCTTTCAGAGCATCACATTTGGGAAGAAGCTAAAAATACCCCCTGAAGTTGGTGGAGCTGGTGCCCTGTGCTGCCAGCCTGCGGCACGGCCGGGACAGAGCCCAGCACGAGGCTGAGAAGCCTCCCAAAGGTTTGTAATTCCCACTGGGAATGAGCCAGTGCTGGGTCCCACATTGCCACCAGCCCAGCAGAGCCACCTGGCACGGCCCTGGCTGCTTCACAGCCAGCAGGGTGGCTCTTTTTCCTCCTTTTCTCCCACTCCTTGGAACAACTCGATGAAAGCTGTATCCAGAATTCCTCTTTTAAGGAACTGGCATTTAAAGAGGGAAAAAGCAACATCAACATCACACTGCTGATTCCCCAGCAGCTCTCAGTCTGGCAGCAGGACCAAAGCTTCCCCTTCACACAGCTCTGCCCTCCAGAGCACAGCTTCACAATGGACCAGCTGAGCATTTAACTCCTCACCATGCAAACTTCAAACCCCACTGCAGCTGGGCTGGGCTGCAGCATCCCCATCCAGTGCTTTTTGCTCCAGCTGGGAACACAGGCTCCCTGCAACCTCCTGCATCCTTCAAAAGCCAAGATTACAGGCACCTTACAGCACTGCCAACTCCTCAGATCATCACAGCTCCACCACCAGGAGAAGCTCCTGGTCAGGCACTTCAGGAACAGAATCATCCACTCCTTCTGCAGGCTCCTGAGCAGCCCTAAACAAGTGTGTCCATCCCTGAGCAAACCCTCTGTGCCCCTTCTAGCACGGGTGCCCCCTGTGCTGCCATCCCTGGCTGGGCTCAATCACAGCAGCGAGTGAGAGCGAGCCAAATCGGACCTGACGTGTGTCTAAAAATGGATGAATAGTAACGCTGCCGTAGCAGCTGAAGGCAGCTTCTGGGCTGTGCCAAGCCCCAGCCCTCCTGCAGCCCACGCTCTCACAGCTCCAGGGAACAGAGCAGCTCTCTGGAGGGGAGGAGAAGAGCCAAGGTGACAGGAGGACCCGGTCCAATTCCAGTGCGAGCCCCGTGGTTTTCTTCTCCTGGCGGATGGAGGCAAACCTCTCACACCCAACTCCCTTCACCATTCCCTCTCTGCATCATCACCCCCGTGGCAATTAAATGTCTTCTGCTGCCTGACCTCAGTGGAGATGGAGGAATCCTGTGGATCCCTCTCGGGGCTGGACCGAGCTCTGACCCTGCTCCAGCCAGCCCCAGGCAGCGACAATAGCCCAGAAAGAAACGCTGGCATGTGGATGGGCTTTGCTAAAAATAGGGTCTGCTACAAAATAGGCAGAAAAATAGCTAAGCATACCCATTTTGCAAACAGAATCAGCAAATGTATTCACTTTGCAAATTCAGCAACCGTATGTTGCCTATTTTGTAGAATAGGCAAAATGCTTCCCTAAACTGAAAAATCCCCTTTCAAGGACACTGAATAAACTGGCTGGCAGAAATTCACCTATTTTGCATGACAGGCGACTTTACTGCAAGTTGTATTTTAGGAACTGTGCTCCTGCAGCCTAATTAAACCTTTTCCCCCAGCTCCTTGATATTCACACACAGCAACTCACTCTAGGTTTAGCAGTAACCAGCCACTTCCACCAGAAAGCAGTTCCCAGGCACTCCCCTCCTGCTTCCAACAAAACCACATGATGCTTTGCAATCCCTTTTTCGAGGAAGGGAATATTGACCCATTTCCCACAATGCAGAAGGAGAGGTGCCCAGACTGCCCTGCCACATCCTGATGGAGTTGTAAACCCTGTAGTCCCTTGCTCTGGGAGAAGCTTTATCATGGCCAAATCTAAATGAAGACATATTTGGACACAAATGCGACACACAACCATTCCTCAGGAATGCAAGGTTTGTGGCTTTTGGAATGCTGGGGCAAAAAAAAGCATGAGAAAGGAAAATAATTATTCAAAATATAAGATAATGTGATATCTGCCCTCAGAAATGCATGTATTGGAAATTCCTTTTAAAGGTACAGCCTTCAAACCAATTTCCATGCTTGTTATTTTGAATTTTTCCAACAATTCCTCCCAGTTTTGGCACTTCTGTCCAAAATCAGCCCTAAAGACACTGAGCAAACCTGCACCATTGCCAACACAAGACACTAACACTGCTCCTGAGCCTCCCCAGGACAGAGACAAGAGCCAGGACATCAATACTCATTGAGTATTCACATCATCCTCATGAAACGTGAATCTCTGTGGCTGAATCACCCACCACTGAGAGACACTGCAAAATCCACCTTCCTGGTGGGAGCCACTGGCTCTCCTGGCATTTCCTCTTCTCTGCTGGCTTTGCCTTCCAGCTCCTGCTGGGGAACGACTGCAACTGTCAGCACCCAAAATGTACAAACTCCGTGAAACCCACTTGAACTTTCTCCTCTAAAAACTGCTGACTTTGCAACCAGAGCCTTTGAAGCCTCATAACCAGCCCTGCCTTGCCCCTTGCCCAACCAGGACCTGTGTCCTTAAAGGTCACTGAAACTCTCTGCCTAGAAACAAACCAGCACAGAGCTTGAATTTTTTTTTATTTTTATTTTTTTTCAAACCACAAATTCCTAGAACATTGCTCTGTGGTCAGCTGGAAGGAGGCAGAGCAGCCTTGAGCCCATTTACCGGAAGCAGAGTCAGCTTGTTTCACACCTCTCTCAGGGTTCAACTGCTCACCAAACAGACATTAATGCTGTGAACAGGCTTCCTGAGATCAATGATGGGCTCTGCTGTGATTAAGCCAGCTCCACGTGGGAGCTGCCAGGCTCAGGGACCTCTCCCTCACATGTTATTTTAAGCAGGAGAGATTCCACCATCATGCAACAGGCAAAGTGCAGAGTACCAGCACCTCTCTGCTGGAAGCCATCCTTTTCTTTCTCACATAATAAATTATGCTGTTTTATACACACAAAATAAGGTCTAAGGGAATCACTTACCCACTGTTTGCGCGCATGATTTCTCCTTTTAAAGTATAAGATTAACTTTTTCCGCATTGCCTGGTTTCTGTAAAGGGATAAAAAAAAGATGAGATCTGATTAACGAGGCGGCTAAAATACACAGCCTGGCTTTCCCCACTCCCAGAAGAGTGTGCAGCACAGTTTCCACCTCAACTTGGAATTGCATCAACTTGAGAACAGTAAATGCTCTTATCTCAGACCTCAAGCCAGACCAACAAACCCTCTGAGAATGGCAACTTCACCCACATCTGTTGGTAAACCAGGACTAAAGTTGAGAAGTAAATTAATAAAGTCCCACTGCAAACCTTCCCCACGTTCTCAGCACCACACGTGGGCACTCTCAGCTCTGCATCTATCAATGGGCCAGGCTGCTCCTTCATTAATTTCACATTGTTCTGCAAAACCCCAAGAGCTGGGGGGCTCGGACCAAGCTCTGCTTGGCTGGGGGTGGCACCTCCTGAGCAGATCCCACCCTGGACACCCAGGTGTGACCAGTGCCAGGTCAGCAGGGATGGGGATGTCACACATGTGACATCCGAGGCCCTGGTAAGCAGGCAGGATCACAGCAGGGCTTGCAGCACTTATCTCCTGACCTCTTGCTTCCTTGGAGCCTGCCCAACAAAGCTCCAAGCAGCCAGCCAGGAGGGTTCAGCCACTTGCAGAATTAGGACCTCAAGGGGGAAACTGGCCACCACAACCCCAACCACCCCGGCGTCTGCCCAGACACTCCCTCGCTTTCTTCTTCTTTCTACTTTCTAAAGGCAGCGTGAAAAAAACTGCTGAAAGAGAAGCAGCACGGGAGCAGAACAAAGCTGAAAAGGCTTCAGGAGCTCCCAGAGCCTGCATGAGCCCCAGTGCTGAGCTCCTGTGGCTGCTCCTGCTGCTAATATTCCCAGCAATAAAATCTCTAGGTAAAAGGTAGAGACCAGGGGCAAAGGAGTTTCCTTAAGTCTTTTATCCCGATTAAAGGCAGAGCTGCAGTGTGTAATTACTGATCAGCAGCTTAGCAGTCTCATGTAGGCATGTTCTGTGGGATTTAGCTCAATGAACAGACACCCTCTCTGCTTCTTCATTCCCCTCCTGTGTGGCTAGCAGGAAGGGAAAAGCCACCCTCCTGCCCTTGTTAAATCCCTCAGCACAGTCAGCAGCTAACAGGAGTGTTTGGGAAGGGGCAGAGGGCCCAGATCACTTAGAGAGAACTGGGGGCTGTCCAGGCTAAGTTTAGGAATGAACATTGCAAAAAGCATCAACATTTTTCCATTTTTAAACTCTCTTCTTGCTACACCACTGAGCCATGCATGGGCACTCTCAGGAACCACAGCCATGCCCCTGGGAACCACAGGTCCCTCGTCCAGCACTTGTCTGTCAGCCCCAGCTCCTCACAGGCTGCTGCATCCCTTCACAGCACACCCAGGGAGCTTTCCTCAGTGCCCCCACACTGTGTGATGCCTTCTGCAGAGGGTCACACACATTTCCTTCCGAGGCTTCAGCTCCTTGGGAGGGTCACTGCGCCCACAATCACATTCACATTGTTGGTTTATTCCTAATTCTAATGGAAACTCTAACACAAGCACGTGTGGGATGGTCAACAACAAGAGGTCAGGGATTGCTCCTAGAGGCCAGCCCAGCTAAATCAATCAATCCATCCATCCATCCATCCATCCCTGCCCTCCCCATGTCAGTCTGGGTGACACCCAGGAGCGATGCAGGGCTTTTGACACGCTGCTGATGCTGGATCTGCTGCACAGATTCTTAGAAAACAGGAGAGCAAACTGAGGAAATCAGCAGCTCTTATGCAGCTGATGGGTTGCCTTGAGTTGTGCATCGTGGCTGACCTTGAAAATGTGGATACAGGCAAAGCCTTAATGGCTCTGCAGCTGCAAAAATCAGGGATGCCTTGAAAGCCAGCATATGTTTACCACCACCAAGGCTCAAGCAATCAAAGAGTGAAAGGATCAAAACAACAACAAACCCCCTCATGCCCTGAATGTTTTTGCCACTTTATCTTTTTGTTTTGTTTTGCTTTGGGTTTTTTTTGCATAAGGTCGACCTTTCAAAGGTTAATACAATCTCGGTAAATATAAATAGGCTTCACAGTTTATCTTGCTACGTGTTCTGCTGTTACTTAGGAACGGTTTGCAGCAAGGTTAATTCGGGCCACGTGTCTCCCCAGCACACCCTGTGCTCCCCGGGAAAATCGTGGAGCTGAGCGCAGGAGGGGAAGGTGAGGGATGTCTGCTGGGAGCAGGGCATGGAAATACCCTCTGTGGAGTGGCACATGGCAAAGGCTGCTCCTGCAAGGTGCCAGCCTTCCTCCCTTCTCCTCCTGCTCAATTCCTGCCGTTTTTCTGGGGCACAAGGGATGGAGACCTGAAATGCTCAGGGGTGAGGAAATCAGGCAGCTCCCAGGCAGGAGGAATGGGTGCTGCTTAGATAAAGCAACAGTGACTCTTGTGGGCAGTTTAAAGTATTGCTGGGCTGGCATGTCACAGCACACCGGGTGGGGAGGATGTGAGAGCTCCCTGCTTTATCCTCAGCACGGTCCCCAAGGATGGGGCAGGCTGGGATGGACACAGAGCCCCAAAAAGGCCAGGGGGAGAGGAGAGTTCTGCAGCACCAGGAGGTCAGGAATGGAGTGGGCTCCATCCAGTAGATAAGTGCTGAGCACAAGGACTGGGCAGGCTGGGATGGACACAGAGCCCCAAACAGGGTTTTGGAGGCTGCCAGATGGCACCTCCCCATCCTCGTGGAGGGAACCCACTCCATTCCTGACCTGCTGGTGCTGCAGAACTCTCCTCTCCCTCTGCCCTGTGAGCCCAGACAGGAGCTCAGCTCTCAGAGCCAGGCTCCAAACTGCCCAGTGAAACTCATCTCCCACCCTGAGCCAAGCAAATCCAGCCCCGTGGGAGCGGCTGCTTCCACCTTCACTGCCTCGGCCCAAGGTCGCTTTTTGTTTTATGTCTTTCACAATGGAGCCAGTCAAGGAGAGAACCTGTGACTCTGACTTTTGAGTTCCTTGGCCCAGATCCACAGGAAGGACTGGGCTGTGCTGTCAGAAGGATGTGGGTGCACACATGCGTGTCGGTGCTGGTGTGTACCCACGCTGCCAAGCCCTGGGATAAAGCTCCCAAAGGACACAAAGAGCTGATGCACAGCAGCACACCTGGCCAAGCCTGGGGACACCTTCAACCGCTGCGAGACGAGATGAAAGCAAGTTTGCTATTTGAGCAAAACTAATCAGGGGTATTTAATTACACAGCAGCGTCTTTCATCAGCCAGAGCAAACAGAGCAGGGAGCAAACTGCACAGAGCCATGGGAAGGAGGCAGCCAGCAGCTGGCAAAGCCATTGTGCTGCAAGATGGATCACACAGGCGAGGGCAGGAAAGCCAGGAAGCTCCAGCCAGATATAGCACAGGGAGATGAGACATCTGCAAACCAGGAGAGCACAGCAAGAACACTGAGGTGAAACCAGCCTGGAGGGGATGGAGACCACCAGAGTGCTGTCCTGCTCCTGTGGCAGGCTGGTGGAGGCAGTCCCTGATCCCTGCAGCTCACCCCGCTCACAGGTCACTGCGCTCATTCCCTGGCTGGCTCTGAAGTGGCTGGAGCACACAGCTCCAGCTGCTAACACACTGTAACCCACTAACCCCGAGGCAGGGCACGCTTCTGGAAAGCCAGCTGTTCGGAGCAGCTCCTTGCAGTATTTAGAAACAATTTCTGGGGAAGAAAAGCCAAGCAGACCTTTAGTTATTTAGCCCAGAGCCCTTGGGCACTAAACCCCCAGCACCACCAGTGCCTCTGAGGGTGAAGTGGCAGAGGTTCCTAACTCTGGTGCCCAGAAACTCCTCTGCCTTGCCCTGAAGCCCAAGCTGAAGCCTAAATTTTGCAAGACAGACCCTCCCAAACCTTTACTTTACTTCTTTCTACTGGCAATAGGCAGAAGCAGAAGGTAGCAGCATGTGTCTCCATCCTTTAGTAATTCATCACTAGGTAATCTGCTGCCTTGGTGCATGCCAACAGAGAATAAAAGAGATGAGAAACCTTGAATGGGATGAGCAGGGAGCTGCTAGGTGAATTTCTAATGAGGAAAATGTCTACAAGCACTAATAAAAAGACCTGAAAGAGAATGCATTAGTAATGACAGGGTTTGAAAGAACATTTGTGTTACATGTCAGACTTCAACTATGAATTTAGAGGCAATCCAGTGCTACTCAATCCCCTAAACAGCAAGTAATGAAAAGATGACTTAAATTTCCCAATGTGACAAGGGATTTGCAAAGCCACAGTTTGAGATTTTCAGAAGACAGCTGTCCTGCTCTTTTGATGGGGTGGGGGGCACTCAGAAAACAAAAAGAGATTCAGAAGCCCCAAAACCTCTCTGAAAATCCTGACTTCAGATTTTGATTCTGCAGCAGCAGATTTCCTGCCTTCTCCCCAAGAAGCTCTCAGCTGCAGACAGCAACCCAGATGTGCAAATATTAACAGTGCACTCAGCTCTGCTGCTGCTGGAGCTGGGCACGTGAGAAAACCCAAATCACTCAGAGCTCTCCATCTGCTTCAATTGAACAGAGAGAGAGGTTCTCCAACACCTCTCTGAGCATATTGAGGGGACACAGCCTGGGTTCACCCCAGCATTCCTGAATCTCTGTGTAAAGCAAGAAGTTCTTGAAGGGGAGGCTTAAAGCAAACCCTGTGAACAGCATGCACTTACCCTGAGCTATTCACTTTGCTTTTTGCCTGCTTTTTCAAGGCTCAGGGAAGCTCGCATTTTGCTTTCAAACACAAACCTCACAGAATAGGATTGCAAGATGACTGCTTTGGGAAGGGGGGAGGAGAGTCCTGCCGGGCTGTTTCTCATGGCTGACCGAGCAGGAATCTCCTGCCCCCTTGGAGAATATCTCTTCAGACAGACAGCAGGTAATTGATCCTGCTCATGTGAACAACATCTTGTCATTTTTCAAACACTTGGAGGAAAGAAGGTTAATATCTTAGGAGCTGGAGTCTGGGGAACACGTGGAGTCTCTACAGTGGCAGGGTGGGAAGGGCAGCTCTCATCCTTGTACAAATCAAGACCTTCACCAGAGGCACTGGTGCACCAGCATATTCTGCATTTGTATTTCACCAAAATGTAGAAAAAGGGTCTTTGTAGCCTCCTCGATTGATGCAGAATCACTCGAGTGGTTTCCAGCTGTGCTCAGGGCTGAGATGCATCTTTGAAGGAACTTTTCACTCTGTTGCAAAGCCAAAAAAATTCTCACCTTGAAAAGCAGCAAGGGCCAAGCCAGCCACAGGGGCAAAGCTCAGCCATCCCTATGAAATGAGGGCACTAAATGCCACCTTGCCCTCCTCTTTCTTGGGGCAGAGCCCTTCCCTCCAGCGCAGATATTCCAAACAGAAAGGACACGGTCCCGTCAAAGGTAGGTCAAGCCTTTGGGAACAAACCACTCAAGGGTGCCTTGCATCCTGCAGCAGATGTAGCATACAAAATTAACCATGTTTGCTGGAAGCCTGCACTCACAGGTGAACCAAAGGGACGAGGAACAGAGCACAGCCAGGCAGCTAAATAGGACTTAAAAGCTTTTGAAGCTGCAAACACTGGAATGAACTGGGGCATGAAATTAATTTTAACTGTACTGAATAGGAGACAGGCCATAAAACTCCATGAATATAAGAGACCGGTAACATTTTAGCAGGAGTAGAAATTCTCCCGGTAACTCCCCAGCCAGCTCTATTAGCATACGTGACTCATCCCAGCTGAAAAGCAAAGCAAACAAGAAGGGAGAATTAAATGAGTGTTGCAAGGCAGAGAGTATAGCTGTGGAGAAATCGAGGAATCCTGCCTTTCTGGTATTCAAATGCCTTCCCACTGACACTTGCAAACATTCAACTGTGAATAAAAAATTCACACCAAGAAGCATTTAAAAACAAAGCAAAAAAAAGAAAAAAAAAAAAAAGCTATAGAAGGTATTTGTGACAATAACAGGCTGGCCATCTTGTGCCCATGACCAGCTTCACATGGGGGCAGTTTCCATTTGGCACAACACAGCCAGGATGCAGTGAGGATTTGTGGACAGAATCACAACCCAGATGATTTTCCAGCACTCTGCCAAAAGGCTTTTTCATCATGGCTAAATCTGCATGGGGTGAAGGCTGTTCTGGAGAATCTGCATCCAATTACACCTTGGCAAAATATAACCTGTGGTGTCCTGGCAGCTGTCCTGATGCTCTCACGCATCTGGCTGGTTGCTCCCAGCACCCTGAGGATTTAATCCATCTTCTGTGGAAACAGACACCTCCAGGCTATGGAGCAGAAGCTGCTCTTCTGGAGCAGAAAGGCATAAACATATCAAGAACTAGCAAAAGACAAAAAATATCTTCAAATTCAGTGCGTGGAAAAGTTGTAGATCAGATGGGAACATCCAAGTGTAACTTGATCAAAACAGAGAAGTCTTAATATTTTTTGCTCTTGGTAAGAACACCCTGAATCATTTGCTTGGAACAGTCACCAAAATCTTGATTTCCTATCTGCTTCCCAAGCAACAAAATGCTTTTTAATGTGCAGCATGGATGGAGAGATGGGAGAAGAGACACACAAATTTCTCTGCACATCCTCCAACAAGCAGCAAAGTGGAGATCAGACCCAAGGGCCTCCAAGACAGACCCACAGCCAAACCCAGCCAACATCTGGATCCCAGATCACCCAGGGGCCTTTCACTGACCCACATCTGGAACTGAGCTTGGCTGGCATCAATAACCAGCTGAAGGCAGCTAATTGCCAGGTTTCTGGAAGGAGGAGATGGAGGCTTTTCATTAAAATGTGTGGTTTCCTTCCCGTATTTTTGCAGCATTAATCACAGCGAGCATTAACCCCGAGCCTGCCTGTTCCAGCCACTCCACAGCCACATGGGGACTGTCACTGGGTGGGGATAACCCTTCAGGTGCCTCCAGAGGCAGGGATGGAGGTGAACACCTGCTCTGCTGGCTGATTTGGTGGGTTTCATCTCTTACCAACACCTTTACTCCTGACCTGCGCAGTCAGCTCCCTCTTGTTTGCGCCCATCTTTCAGGCAGCAACCCAGGACAGGAAATGGTTTAAATCACAGGAAAATGTGATCACAAACCCACAAATATTGGCAAGGGAATGGAGAGTGGGTGAAGCATCTGAATCTACTTTTAACTCATTCTTTCCAGGACAACACTAGCAATCAGCCTGAAATTGCCACCCCCAGCACCTGCAATGTGGCTGTGGCATCCCTCAAGGCAAGAGAGGGTCCCCAAGAGCTGGGGACCCCCACACCCCACCAGAGATGCGAGAGAGACACAAGAAGCAATGCAGAGAGCACATCCTTGGGCCACACAGGA
Source organism: Sialia sialis (assembly GCA_009812075.1). Taxonomy (NCBI): domain Eukaryota; kingdom Metazoa; phylum Chordata; class Aves; order Passeriformes; family Turdidae; genus Sialia; species Sialia sialis. Next base: position 4,966,398 of record VRYO01002095.1, on the reverse strand, counting down.
TGGCTGATCAGTCATCAGCCCCCTGAGCTGACAGGGACCCCCAGAATTGACAGGGACCCTCTGAGCTGACAGGGACCCCCTGAGCCCTGTGTGAACCCAGGGGCTGGGGGTGACTCTGGGTTTGAATGTTTTGCAGGGAGTGCATTGCTGGGGTGACACAGGAAGCTTTGGGTGGAGCAGGAATGGAGCAGGGCCTGGCAGCAAACAGCAGGGTCACATCACCAAACCCTCCTCCCTGCAGCCCTTGGGGACAGAGAGCCCCCTAAACACTGCCACCTCCTACCATGCTCCCCTAGAGCAAAGGTGCAGGAACTACTCCCTTACAAACCCCCGGGATCAATTAACATACTGCTGAAAAGCAAGAGATTATTAACTTTTGTTAATAGATTATTAAAGATGATTATCACCAGCTGACCGAGCTGGTACCAAAATAGACACGCTGCAGGCAGCTCAGAGCAATCATCAGTTCATTCAAGGCAGATAAAAAGTTTCAGCTCTGGTTTGACTATGTAAATTCCCAACAATAATCACAATTATCGCTATTCTCATTATCTGTTATAGTTCTTCTATGTTCAGGAAGTCACTGTGGTTATTAAACACATGCTGATGATTAAATCATGTATTGAGGTGATAAGTCAAATTAGATGATTGCTAAGTCTCAGTAAGTATCTTTGAAATAACCAGTTGTTATTAGACATTCAAGAGGTCCTTCATGAAAATCTAATTGTAATTGCAACTTTTCATTTTACCTCATCTTTCTCGCATGCAAACACACACACACACACACACACACAGAGCTGATTTCACATTTCTGTATGGGTAAAACACAGAAGAAAGCACTTAAGGTAAGTGTTGTCTGGGAAAATATCAAGGACCCACATCCACCCCGCCCTGAGAAAAATCAAACAGCACCTTCAGCATCCACCCTCAGCTACAGCTGCTGACTGCTGAGCTCCTGGAGCTGGTTTGTGCTTCAGGCACCCAGAGCAGCTCCAGCAGGACGCTCAGAATTCCTCAGCATCTTTAATTGAGGTCTGGGAGCAAGCTGGCACCCCTCCTGCTCCAGTCTACTGCCCGACCTGACATTTGAAACAGCTTTATTGCCACATACTTACATTTTAATGTTCTCATGGTACTGCCTGGTGTCTGAAGGCTGGTTGTATAACGGCTGAAATAAAGAAGAGAAACGACGGCATCAGCGCTAGGGTCTGACATTCAGAAACTCCAAAGCCTTGCAGCCCTGCTCCTGGCCGTACTGGAGGGTGCTGGCTCCCGGCAGAGCCCCGCTGCATCCCTGCTCAGCCCGTGGGAGGGCAGGCAGAGCTGCCTGAGAGCAGAAGGAGCGCTGGGATAAACACGGCACGGCGAGGACGTGGCTGTTATTCACCGATTAAAAAACGCACTGCGCCTCGCAACAGACGACACGGGGGAGGCGAGGGGAAAGCGGGGCTCGGGGAGCGGCACAGACAGTCTGGGAGCTGAGACTTGTTATGTCTACGTGGTAAAAGCCTGCCTGAGCCCTCGCAGGGAGCCAGGCACGGGCACTGCAGGCAGGACACGTGCTCGTCCCCGGGGTTTCCAGGTCCCCAGGTGTGTCACTGCAGTCCCCCAGCACCCCTGAGTGCAGGGATGCTCCTGTGTCCCTCAGAGGGGCAGCTGGGCTCCAGCAGACAGGGTGCTCTGTGCCCCACAGCCTCCGTGGGGAGTCAGGAGGGTTGGATCCATCCCTGGTCACTGCCCTGCTAGCTCTGCCCTCCCAGAGATTGACCCTTGGCAATCAGGGCATCCCACAACTGCAAGGGAGAGATGCCACACAGACCAGGCTCAATCCCACCCACTGTAATTAACAGCTCAGCACACACTCCAGGGGCTGCCACCCTAGCAGAGTGCTCAGGATGAAGCCCTGCAACACTTCTATTTGCTGTGAACATGTCCAAAACTGAGATAACCAAAAGCTTGCCACAGCCCAACCATCACCTAAAGAGCACAGCTCAGGTCTGACACAAAAACATCACCAAGTACTCAAGCAGTTCACCCACAAACCTTCCCCAAACCAGCTGTGAGCATCCAACATCTGTGACCAGCACAGGCAGAGGGATGTGATGGCCTGGATGAAGGCAGCATCCTGACCATGGATACACACCTGTGGTCAGTAGGGCTGAGGCTGTGCTCTGGGTCTACCTGATTTCATCTCAGATAAAAAACACAGGAAAAGAGCAAAACATGTGCAGAGCATCTGCTCAACCAGGTGAGCAGCACTGGGGCCGACAGGACCTGTAAACAAAGATGGGTCCTCTTCCCCTCCAGTTTGAAGAAGGTGTTACTCCCACATCCTCTGTGCTATCTCCCTATCACCATCACAGGTGCTTGGCACAGAAGCCTGTTTTTCCACACAGCCTGTTTCTACCTCTCTGTAAAACACAGACTCTGCTGCCACACAGGACAGCCACATCAATCCACACAGAACCAAGAGGGGTGCAGCTCTCCCTGCTCCATCACCTCTGCACCAGCAGGTCATCAGCTTCTCTCTCTGGCTGCCCTTGGACGTGTCCCTCTTGTCTGTGAAAGCACACGTAATCCCCAGGCAGCAGGGGCACGCAGAGGCACATAATCCCCAGGCAGACAGGCACAGGGAGATGAACTGCTGTGCTCCAGGAGGGACACAGAGCTGACAGCAGCACCTGGGTTACCTGGGGAGGGGGTGAGGCTGCAAGTCTGCCAGGAGACACCTGACCATGCTGTGCTGGCAGAGCCAGGGCAGATGAGAGGGGTGAGCAGGTCCTTGTGGAGACATTCTCAGTGGTATCCCCTCCCCAGGGCTGTTTCTACCACGACTCCTCTCAGATCTGCTGGTTCCACTCCAGGCTCGGAGCTGGCTGTGCACTTCACGCTTGGAAAGCTCAGAGGAACACAGACATCCGTCTCATCACGTAGCTCCAGAGAGGCAGGTCTGCAGCACAGGCAGGAGAAACAGAGCCACAGCTCCAGAGCATCACATCCTCAGTCCCCCTGCAAAGCTGGGAGGCCTTGACCAGTGACTGTCTTTTGGAAGAGGACTGCAGGAACTGGAAACACTGAGAAATAAGTGTCTCTCTTCCCTCCTTGCTCATAAATATCAAAGCAAAGAAGCTTGCACGTTGCAGCTCACAGAGACCTTCCTCCTGGGAGAAGCAGTGGAATTCACATTTTGGTTTGGAGCTGGGTTAGAAAATGCTCGTGTGCACGTGGACAGATGCCCTGATGCCAAGCAGCTGACCAAAAGACTCCTCTCCACTACAACCCATGAATGATATAAACACTTAAGAGTCTTAGCTAGCAATCCTAAGTGTTAACAGACAAGCACTGGTACACATCCCTTTAAAATAAATGCCGAAACACCCAGAAATATGAAATGCTGGGACTCAAACCCAACATCCACATGACACCAGCATCTCAAAGAGATTTCTACCTTCACAATAGCCTCAGCACTATAACTCAATCCAGACAGTGGAGGAAGCCCAGGAGACAAGTTCTACTTACCCACAGAACTTACAGACTAAATACTTAAAGAAACTTTATTCTCAGCAAGGCAGAGACTGAGAAACAGAATCTTCCCTCAGAGCCACCCACAACTCCTAATTCCACCTTTCTCAGAAGTAAGCAGAAGTAAAGCTCACAGATCAGATAGGTAAGGTGATGTTCAAAACACACCCAGTACTTCTCCAGGGTTAGGAACATGTAATGCATTTCTCTGAGGATGATATTTTAGAAAAACGTAATTGCAATGCAAAGCTATTACTGGAAAAGCCCTGGGTTTACTGAAAGCTCTTTAGAAATAAAACAGGATGGAAGGTCTCAATTGCTTTCTGGACACTGCAGGGTTCACATTGTGCATCTCAAAAACATTTCTCCCTGGGGAAAGCATGCAGACATTTTTTAATGGTACCACCACACTGCAAGGATAAAATGAGCAGAACCCTGGTCTACTGAGTCACAACCTCCTCCTAACCCACAGGGGAGCAGCAGCTCCCCAGGACCCAAACTGGGTCCCTGCTTTCCAGAAATCCTTGGCATCCTGCCCCAATCTGCCAGCAGCACCCAGGGCTGACCATGACTGACCAATTCCCACTGCAACCTCTCACCTCACCCCACGAGCTCACTGAGCACCCTGCACCATCACTGCTCCAAAGGCACCAACCACAGCTCTCTGAACAGCCAGAACAGGACATCCCAGCAGGACAGCAAGTCACCACCCTGCTGGTGACAGCCACAGCTCTCCCTGCAGAGACTGGATTGGCACCAGGATGCTCAAGCTCCCTGTAAGAGACCCGTGTGTGTGACACGGTGGAGCAGGCATGAGCATCGAGCAGAGCATGCTCTTCCTCCTGGAGCTGCTTCCTTTCCAGCTCAGAAGAAGCTGTGAGCGTTCATCTTGTCCCTTGTAGGCTGTTGGCAGGTCCTGGGCACTGCCTGGGGCTGGGCCATAGGAAGTGCCTCTCCCATGGCAGATGGACCAGACAGTCTGCAGGATGCACACAGAGCCCAGCTGGGTTCTGTCACTGAGGTTTCCCTTTTTCCCCTGGCCTCCCATGAGTAATGCACAGAGACAGAGGGAAGGTTTGCACCTGGGTTCTGTTACAGCCCCCACTCAGGGAGAAAACAGCAACAACGTGAAAAAAGTAAAAACATAGGGGAAAAAACCAAACAAACAAACAAGGGAGGAGGAAGGAAAGAAAATACAAACATCTTTTGGATGAGGAAGCACCAGCCCTGGGCACTGCCAATCTTCAGAGCAGAAAGAGCAAAGGGTTTGACCCTGGTGACTCAGAGGAATAATAATAATGAGTGTTACCTCCCCAGTGAGGAAGCGGGCTTTGTCACGTGTGACCTCTCCCTTCTGCACAGGGGAAGACAGCAATTAGTGCCACCCCCACAAGGCAAGTGCAAATTACAGCTGTGCAAGCCTCTGAGCTGCCTGCTCCCATCTCTACAGACGGCTCCCTCCACTGCATCCCACGCTGGTGCGAAGCAGGAGATTGTCAGACTGCATCTGATCCTTCCAGCAGCATCACTGCCAGGGCACCTCTTCCAGGCACCCCTCCCAGGACTCAGCCCTCAGGGGTTTGTTTCCAGCTGCCCCTCCAGCAATCAGTCCTTTCACTTACAGATGGATTTTTCCAGATGAGGGAGCAGCCCAAAATTGACAATTTGCTCTAAGTTGTTTTCTCAGCTTCCCTGTGCATGAGAGAGACTGAAATAGGAAGTGTGTGACTCCTGATCCCTGCAGGTTGTGGCAGCTCAGTCGAGCTGTGCTCACAGAGCACTCTTCAGCATCCTCCTCCATTTTCAGTGGGACAGAGCAGGTCCAAGCACCCATCCCTGTCCCTCCAGGCTGGCTGACAGTGCTGTTGCTGTGCCACCAGCACACGAAGCCATCAGCATCCCAAGACTGACAGACTGTGCCAGGGCCCCTTCCACCCTCCAGCTCCAGTGCAGCGTGTGAGGAAGGAGCCAAAGGGTTAAATCTCTCCGAGGAGGGCTCTGTGTATGTGTCTGCCTGTGTTTCAGTACTCATCTCAGTCACTTTGCTTCCTGCCTTGGTGCTGTGCCAGCAAGAGGTCCGGGCCAGCAGCACACTTCCTTCTGACAGACACACAGACACACAGACACGGAGTGCCACCATCCCTCCCCAGCCAGGAACCTCTCCAAAGCTGCCCCTGCAGCCAGGTAACACTCACCAGCTCCACCTGGGGACCCAGCCCTTCCAGGATCCGGTGGGCAGCCTCCGCCTTCTTCTGCAGGGAGGAAAGGAGAGAGGAAATAAAAAAAAGTTATTTGTGCCATTGGGTTACAAATCGCAGCTCTCTGCTAAAACCACTTCTCAAAGCTCCCAGAGCCATCACAAATCCCATCCCTGCCTCAGAGGGGCTGGAAAGGCTCAGCTCAGCCTCTGGACCCGCAGAAAAACCCGTGGGCAAAGAAGGGCTCTGTCATGTTAAAGCAGCCGAGCTGTGCCCAGGAGGTGACCCAGAGCCCTGACCCCTGTGGGTGCCAGGCGGGGGGATTGTGCCCGGTACCTCTGTGCTGCTGCCCTGCCAGGAGGAGGAGGAGGAGGAGGAGGAGGAGGAGGAGGAGGAGGGCGGGCAAAGCAGCACGCACGCAGAGATGATGATGCCCTTTCTAGGATTCATCGCTTGACGAGCATGTGATCATTAGAGTTGAGCTGCCCTCGGCTCCTCGTCGTGCTGCTCTCGCTTCCCTTCCCTCCCTGCTGCAGAGGAGCCCTTCCTCATCCCCTCCCGCCCCCGGCCAGGCTACCTAGTGCTTATTAAAGGCAAAAAAAACCACCCAGGAACACGTGTCAGGGGCTGTGCGGTGGTTACTAATTAAACAGGCCTAAAAAAAAAAAATTAAAAAAAAAGACATGGGTTGGCTGTAGCGGGAGTCTAAATAAAAGATGACATTTTCAGTAAACAGCACTTCCTCGCAAAGCCAGGCTGTTCAGGGGGGTTACTGACAGTCCAATAAATCCAGATCGCTGCATGCTGCCGACACCACGGGCTGAGCTGCTGCAGCCAAGTACCTGACAGTGATGGGGATCAGGAGATGGATTTCCAGAGGTTCAGATCAAATTGGTAGTTGTAGCTGTTTTGGAGTAAGGGAGATAGCAAATCCCCAGCTGCCTGAAAGAGGGAGCTGAGCCCCAGGCCTGGGCAGCAGGGGTGGCCTGGGGTCTGGCAGAACCAGGGGGGCTTGGCAAACCCTGGGCAAAGATCCCCCAGGGCAGGGAAAGGATTTCAGCTCACGGAGCTCTCCAGCATCAGGCACCTCTCACGCTGTCTCAGGGCAGGAGGAGTTTCCCAAGGCTGGCACACAGCCCTGCTGCCTGTCCCCACATCCACTCCCATGGAGGGTTTCTGGAAGTTTTATCTCTCCCCCAACTGCTGGATGAAGCTGTAGGTGTGCAGACTCCTCACCAGGGCACTGTGCATGCACACAGAGCCTGGTCTGCACACAAACGCTTTGGCAGAGTCACCCCAGGCAGCTGCAGGAGTCACCCTGCCCGTGCTGGGGCTCAGACCCCACTCCAATGGCTCTGCCCAAAACCAGCCCTGTCCCAGCTGCAAAGCCTGCAAACACTGCAGGAGAGGCTTCCAGGTCCTGAATTTACTGTACACTCAGGAGAACACAAAGCTCTTGTGCAATTTAAAAGTGACATAAGGATGCAGACCCTGGGGTTCACAGATGTCACCAGCACTGTGACGCCCACCTGACTCTGTTAATGGGAATGAGCCAAGTCTGCCCCTTGGAAAAATACATCACACAACAGAGAACTCTGAGCCAGAGCTTAATATTTTGGTCTTCATGAGCAATAAAATCTGCTGAGCTTGGAGAACATCAGCGCTGTGTCATTAAAAAGTCTTACAGAATTAAAACTGGGGGTAAGATTTTCAGGAAAGGAAGGATCACTAAAACTGCTAAAAACAATCTGCATCAGGAGCCAAGAGAATAATTTGGGCAATGCCCTCCTGCCTGCCACTGGTTGCTGGTGAGCAGGAGGCATCAGCTTCCCAAAAATTTTTTGATGCGCACCTGGGACAAAAAGCAGCCAACTAATTGAATTGAAGAGAAGATTGTAGCCTCGCCCAAGGCAGACAGTCCTACCATGGGCCTGTTCTGGGCACCAGCACTGGTGGAAGATGCCCTGGCAGCAGGGATGGCACAGCAAGGCACTGGTGATGCTGCAGGCCCCTGTGTACCACGAGATCAACTTGGAGAAAAAGCTGAATCTATTCAGCTTTCTGCATTTGCCATGTTTAGACAACTTAATGAGACAAGCCAGAGGCAAACCACCACAGGCAGAACATGTGGAGAATCAAGAAGAATGACATAATTTGTCTTGCATTAACCAAGTGCAATGCACATGAAAGATCAGGAGGAGAAGCTATTCCGAGCACGTCATATCTTTGTACGTACACAAAGAAATGCCTCTATCTTGAAAGCTGCCCAATTAACACTTGACACCCACTGTAATTGCTGATGCTCCTTGCTGCCTTTATCAGATCACAGCAGAACCATAATGAGCTGTCTGAAAGGCCTGGCAGCCCGAGGTGAGAGCTGGCAGCAGAACTGGGAAGAACATAAAACACCCAGAAGAAGGTTTCTCATCTCTCAGGACAGACAGACCAGGGAGGTGGTTCCTGCCTAGGGACCCACAGCGAGCCAGAAGCCTGACTGGAGAATTTATGCAAACCTCAAACTGTTCAGGTACAAGGGCAGCCCCCCAGGCCCTCCTGCAGCAGTGGAACCTTTGCTAAAGACCATCAGTAATCCTGGTAAATCCTTCCCCTTCCAAAGGCATGGCCACCTAGGACCTGGTTCCAACACTGATTTTGCTAGGAGTGTGTTTCCTGCAGAAGAAAACCACAGGGTTCATCCTACATCTGCTGAATGACCCCAGCAGTGCCTGCATTCCTGTTGTTTAACAGAAGGAAATTTACCAAGAAGCAAACCAAAGCCTTCACCTCTGGTGGGACCCATGAAGATCCCCACCACATGTATACTGGTACAGTCCCTCTGCAACTTCCCAGCGAGCAGGCAAAGACCCCTTTTCTGGATCTGGTGCAGAATCCTGAAATATTGCTTCAGCAGTGGAGTAGTGTTCATGAAAGGACGTCCAAGTGCATTTTTTGGGGGATCAGTGCCTCAAGAAACATGTCTGAACCAAAAACACTGAGGCTGCAGAGCCCACTGACTCAGAAGAGAACCCACAGATGTATCAGGCAGCAGCATTTGCCCCTACAGGCACAGGCAGGGACATAAATCACGATTTGTGCTCTTACCCCAGCTCATGCTCCTCCAAGGGGCCTGGAGCTAAGGAGATCTTCACCAGCAAAAACCTCCCTGCAGACTACAGGAATCTCCACTCTCGCCTGAAGAGCACTGGGCTTCCAAAGCAAACTCCAGCCCCTGCTTTTCCTTTGAAGCAACTTAAAATAGGCTTGGGAGGGGAAAGCAGGCAGGAGAGCAACTTTCCGGCCATGTGAGCTCCCATGGGGATGATGAACCAGCCCCAGGAGGCAGCAGAGCAGCCCAAACCAGAGGAGGGAGAGCCTGGGATTTTGCGTGGGCTCCTCTTGAAGCGAAGTTTAAAAATGGAAGAGAAGGAAACACGGGAGTTATTTTGAGAAAGCGGATCTGAAATTAGGAGGCGGCACACTTTCTTGGAGCGGCTCCAGCCACGGCTCCATGCAGCACAAAGCTGCTGCAGCTGAACCGTGCTCCCGGGGTTATTTATAGCATCCCGTAGGCAGCACTGCTGGGGAACGGGAGGGTTTCTGCTTGGGACAGGCATGTCCTGCACACAGATAAGCAGAGCTCTTGCAGAGGCAGGAGATGTGCACAGGATGGTGCTGGGAAGAGTTCCTATCCTGGCAGCACGTCCCCTGGACAGGTGAGGCTGTGGGAGCAGCGTGGCAGAGGCAGGTTGGAGTGGGATCTTGTTTAAAACAAAGTTCAGGAGAAGTGTGGCTGAAGTCAGCAGAAAGCCTCTGCATGCAGCAGAAAGCAAACAGTGCAGCCAAAACGTGCAGGGACCAAACCACAACCTGGCAATGCCCATTCCATAGGGAAAGATTTTCACTCCTACAACCACAAGCACTATTTTTTTTTCTCTCTTTTAAACCTCAGCATGCTCTTTCTGAGATCCAAACCACCCCAGCAACTTGCTGCCCTCCACACAAAGCAGGTGGGATGAGCCCCAGTGCTGTGGAAGGGAAAGCAACACTCTCCCCTTCTCCAGCTCCTGCAGGCATGGCCACCACAGTGCTCTCAGCAGACCAAGAATGGTCTCCTGCACCCTCCCCATGGCTCTCCTTGAAGCCCTGAGCACCAGGGAACCTTGGTCAGCCTCACTGCAGCCCACCCCTCTCCCCTGGCCCAGGATGATGCTCTCCAGGGATGCCTGTGGGATGCAGCTGCTCCTCAACCTCCCTGTGCTGAGCTGGAGCATCTCCCCACCACAGCAGCAATGACAGAGCACTGTCCCCAAGGCTGGGGCCAGCAGGTGATGCACAGGGGGTCACAAATGACTCTTCACAAATAGTAAGAAAACAGAGGAAACTGGTGACGTTGGGAGCTGTGTGCTCACAGCAGCTCACATCATTCCCATTCACCCTGCTCAGAGTGTGACAAAAGCACTCATTTCAGCTATTGCTACTCTCTGGCTTTGGCTCATCACTGCCAGACAGTTTCAGTCCTTGGCTTGCTCATACCCCACCCATGGGCATGGGGGAACCCCCAGACACAGCTGTGTTTCCACTCACACTCTCATTGTCACGCTGAAGTTTAAACCAGCAAGGTTTTGCCTCCGCAAACCACAGCTGAACATTCCATCACTGCAAAACTGTGTTGGCATTGCAGAGAAAACTTCCAGAAATTCACATTTTACCCTGCAGCAGTTACAGAAAAGCTCCAGTCACCCAACCCAAGAGCCAGGGCTGTGATGCAGGGTCTGCCTTCCAGCCTCCGGATTTGGCATCTCTGCAATTCTCATCACTATTTCCCAGACCTGAAAATGCAGGACATGGCCTTTTCTGGTCTGGGTTAATCACAGACAAATCTTCTAAGTCAATATTGGGAACTCCAGATCCTGAAACAGACACCAAGACCATTAAAGAGCCAAAACAAATGGAAGTTTCCTTAAAATCCAGTAAAAAATTAAAAGATTCTCAATGACTCCAGGGTAACTGTTTAAATTTTATCTTTTTGGAAATCTTGCTATGATGCAGAAATGTCAAGAGTATCTGAATTCTGGCCTTTCCACTTTTCCTGTGGACTTTCCAAAAGCCCATTTTGCATCACCAAGCCCAGATGAGGCAGAATAAAAATTATTAGAAACAAAAGCAAAACAAACAAGGCCCTTTCATCAGCCAAATACGAAACACCCTCATCCCAACTACCACGTAAACTAGAATTTGAAAAAAACCCTGTAGATTAAATGCTCAAAAGCACTTTTACTGTTAAGGTCTTATTTACTGCACCAGCTCCATGCTGACGAGGCAGGCCCGATTCTTCCCTTTCTCATGTAAATCAGGAGTTCATAGAAAATCAGAGTTCTACAGACATCAAACCCCTGCAGGATCTGAGTCACACTAACAGTCTGTGAGTAGGGCAAGCTTATACTTTGCAATGCTAAAAGCCTTCATTTATTTATTCTCTTATTTATGGATGGGGCATTAATGCTTTATGAAGGTATTTGAGGGTAAAAGGATAGCTGGGAATGTGCTCTGCACAGACACAACAGCAGCAGGGGATGGAAAAAGTTCCAAACAGTCCTTTGAATTCCAATTTTACAGCATAATGCTGAATTTATAGATAGATAGCTGTGCCCTTTTGAAGGAACAAGCATCAAGACAGAGAAGGAATTAAAATTTAATCTTATTGATTTCCACCAGCTCAATCTCAAGTGCAAGACAGACGCTGCTGCCGCTGCTCCCGCTGCCTGCACTGCATCAAAGCCGGTTTTTCAGAGCTGACAGCAGAGCAGGGATGGGCACAGGGGTGACGTGGGGGGACTGCTGCCAGCCCCTGCCAGGCTGTGGTGGGTCACAGCACGAGGTGTCCCCTCCCTGGCACGGGGAAGTCACGCCACGTCCCGACGCGACCTCTCGCTCGGCGATAAATGAGAGCAATGTTTCAGAGGAACGTGATGTGAGCTGGGACACCAGCACAGAGCTGGCTGCTGGCCTCTGAGCAGGAGTCCTGCTGCCTCTGGTGCACGGGGATCCAGCAGAGAGCTGGGCATGGCCACCTGTGGGCTCCCACATGGGTCACAGAGGTGGCACAGGTGCACACAAGCAGGAATTTTTGGTGACTCGGAGGAGAATTCAGCCAGCCAAGCCACGCTGGGCTGGGAAGGCACAGAGCACTGCTGCTCTCCTCCCTGGGATTAGCAAGGAAAATTCCATTTAAATTTCCATTTAAAGCACAATAACATCTTCGAGCCCAGGTATGGTCAATTGATTTCAAGGGAATCCCGTGGATGCCCAGTGGAATAAAGCTACAGCTAAAAACACACACAGATGATGTGTCCTGGTTATGGGGATTTGAGGTGGAAGACAGGTAAATTCTGTTGATACAATAACACATCTCAGAGGTGCAAATTAAAGCCCTCAAGGAGGCCGTGTCACACAGCCACCACCTCCGAGGTGCCAGACCCAGCAGAGATCAGCTTCCTTTCTCAGGGGAGACACTAAAATCATTCACAGGGTTTCATTTAGGAGATGCCCATGTCTCCATCACTGCATCAACTGAGGCATCCATCCCAACCTGATTTCTCCAGGTAGCTCTGTGCTACCCTGCCAGCTCCTGGAGAGGAGCCCCCGAGCACCCTGCAGCCAAAACTGTCCCCTGAGTTTCCCATGACACTTTTCAAAGGCTCTTTGAACACACTTTTGAAAATAGGACTCAAATGCTTCTCACAATGCTGCTCTCTGTTCTCAGGTCGGTCCACAGACAGCACCAAAAACATTGACTCCCATTCTCATAAATCCTTTCAGAAATGGTTCAGTCAACACTCACAGTTGAAATTTTGGCTCGGATACACAAACGTGTGTTTTTCTGTGTTATATATACTGTGAAGATTTCCCAAAAAGTACATTTCGGGTGCAACTTCACATCCCATCTTTGGGCACAAGAGAAAATGGCTTTGGTCAGCCCCTAGCAGGGGAGAAGGCACCTGGATCTTGAATATCAACTGTTCCTCTACAATCCAAGTCCCCTAAAAGCTTCCCAAATGCAACCACAGCCCCACAGGATTTGACTGCAGCTTCTCTCCACTTTACCCAGCAGAATCTGTACAGTCACCTTTTTTTTTTCCTTTTTTTTTCTGGAAATCAATTACATGTCCAGCAGAGTGTAGCAAGAGGGGATTACAGGTCACATTTTCCATAATTATCCTCTCTGACACCGAGGAACTTTTCAAATCATCCGCGTTAAGTAGGTCACGAGAGGGAACAGCAGCGTGATGGGCATTCAGCATCAGATAAACCTGAATTTGGGGAAAATCGGATGCAGCCCAGCACCACCCTCATCCCAACCCCTCACCCATGCACAGCATGGCGGTGAGAAAAATATATAGACTTCCCTGATGAACCATAAGCTAAAATTAGAAACCATTCACGCCTGCAAAGCCACAGCTATCGCCAAAAGGAAAGTAGGTCACAGAATGGCTGGCTAACTTGATTTTCCGGCTTTTCTAGCTGCTCTGTCCTCACGTAACCTCTCCTCTCCCATGGTGCTGGTCCCTCCTTTGTTCGGGGTATAAGTGCTGGCTCCGCAGGGGCTGGCAGGAGCGGTGGGAACGGGCACAGAGCACAGACCCCTGGTTCACAAAAGCCAAGGCAGAGCCAAGGCAGGAGCCCCTCCACGAAGCTGCTGCCTCCCACCTGCTCGGGGATTGGCATTTCTGCCCCTTCCACAGCGCTGCTCTTTAAAGATCGTTTCAGGCTTTGCCAGCACTTCTGGGGTGCTTTCCTTTCTCGCCTCCTCCCGAGGCCTGAATATCCTCTTATTATTTGCATTTCTTAGCGTGCACTGCCTCCCTCAAGCAAGCCACAAGCCAAGTGATGCGAGTAAATCTGGCTTTCCTTCCCTTTGTGCATGGGCTGGAGCCCTGGCTCAGCCATTACCGACGCTTTTCCCACAAGTAGAGCTCCAGGCATCAACTTCACTGCTTTTCCACGGCACAGAAGAGGCAGAAAAGCTTAAAATTTGGCTCAGTGTCCTTCCTCACTCTAAATCAATACATTTCTATCCGGCTTGCAGTCCTTTGCTGCTACCAACTCACCTTGCAATTAACTGTGAAGCTGCAGGTCAGCACTGGAGCGTCTGAGCTTCTCCCACATCCACAGACAGCTGGATACAGCTGGAGAATCTGCTGCCATCAAACCCACCTCCAGCCACTCTTTTCCACCACAATCTCAACTAACTCTAACCCCAAGATCCTTTTTCTTCCAGCTTTCCTCCTCCTGGCCCCAGAGGAAGAGCAATCACTACTAAAATGCATCCCAAACATTCAGTACACGAGTGGCTGAAAGCTGAGCCCCTGAATGTTCTTCAGCAGGGCAATTCCATCCTGCTTCCCACCTTTGTGACTGGAATCTGGACAGGAAACACTCAGCACTCCTCTCCCCTTGCAGCCCCAGCTCAGCTCTCCCTGCTGGAAATGATCCTTCCACCCCTCACCACCACAGCTGGCCACTGATGCTGTCAGCTCTCTTACCCATGGACTGATTCTGTTTTCTCCAAAGGAGGAACCTGCCTGCAGCCTGCTCTGGTTTCTATCAAGCCAAAGGGAAGGTTGTTGGTTGGAGTCTCCTGCCCACAGGCTCCTTACACACGACACGCAGGGGACTTCAGAAGAACAGGGAAGAATCATTGTTTGCCCATCCCTGGGATAATGCAGACATGAACACAGAGCCAGCTCTGAAATGACACACACCTTGGTGTCCAACGTGACCTTGGCTTGCTGGGCACCCATCACAAAGGTAAACGGTGAAGCTCCTGGTACCAAACTGGCTGAGATCAGCCAAAGGGACCCACCAGCCCAGAGCACTGTGTGTGGCAGTGTCCCATGTGCTACGGCTGTGGATTTTCCAGGAGAAATGTACAACTCCATGTTTGCCCTCCAGAATCTCTGCCATCACCCATGGGACAGAGCAGAAACTGAGAGGCTGGAGAGCAGATCCTGTGGAGAAGGTGGTGGGAGGGGATCCATGGCCCTTCTGCTGGCATGGGCAGGGACAAGAGGTGACAAAGCAGGACACGGGGGTGGCAGGACACCCAGCTCCAGCTAATGTGGACTGCTAGGATGCGGGCTGCTGGGGATGTGATGGATGAAGATCACCTTTCCCTCCTGCCCCACCACCACCACCCATTTCTCCCCCTTGTAATGTGCTTCAGCTACACAGGAGGATGGGGATTAAATGAACACGAATAAAAATCTTTGAGAGCTCACTTTTTTTTGAGCCCCCCCCTTTGCATAGGAGGCACAAGCCACCTAGCCCAGCACCCCCAGAGAGGGCACTTGGTGAGAATGGCTTTGAGGAACACTCAGCACCTGCCCCCAAAGCCCAGGGCTGTGGAGCCATCACCAGCTGGCGCTTGCTAATGCTTCAAACACATCGACCTCAGCCTTCACCCACTCACACAACACACCGTGCCAGCACTGGGCTTCCTCCTGCTCAGGGAGAGCAGCAGATGGAAAAAGGAAAACCAGGAAAATTGCACTGCCTGAGAGAGCAGGGGAGGCGATTTTATTTTTTTTTTTCTTTTTAGGAGTCAGGCACCTGGATTTCTGCAGCTCGCAGTGAAATCGCAGGCCTCGCAATTCAAAATAATTAATGACTGGTAGTTTTCCTTTTATGCAAAATCATCCTTTTTATCCAACACCTAAATGAAAATGAATATGCTTGATTATCTACCAAAGGGCCCAATTTCTGAGCACTGCTCTGATGCACACAGCAAAATTCATCTCTCCTCGGGCTGTTATCGCAGGCCGTGGCTGATAAATGAGCGGTCAAGGCAGAGATCCAGAGCCAGGGATGCCAGCCTGACCTTTGTTAATGCTATTTACGGCATCAAATATCCACAAATCCAGCCATGGCTGCATCCACATTTGCTGCTCCAGCCTGAGGGGCTCAGGGGCAGCCAGGAGAGCTCACAGCTGGCTGCCAGTATTAGAGCACCACAGATGTCACCCTCCATCCATGCAGCCCACACACCGTGTCAAAGCCCACCCCTTGAGGCAGCTTTCAAGCTGGTTCACTCCCAGGGGAGAGGACGAAGCAAATTGTTTAACAGAGAGGACTCTGAAGCATCTCTAAGGCTGATCACAGGAAACCCCCCCAGGCAGGTTCTTCAGAAGACATTAGAGCTCATCCACACCATCCTGACACCAGCCTGACAGGGCTCCATCTATCCCACTCCCATGCTCTCCACCCCAAAGGCAGCACCCAGGACAATCCCCCACCTGATCCTCACCACCCTGGCCGCGGTGACACGGCACAATCCCCCATTTGTGCTCCCATCACTTCCAGACTCACCCTGTTCTCGTCGTAGATGATCTGCACCAAGCTGCGATGTTTGGACTCGATAGGAGGGGGAGAGATGGGTTTTTCAGGCTCTGGTGGTTTGGCTGCTTCTTCCTCCAACTGTTGCTGTGGAAGGAGAGGGGGGAGGAGGAGGGTGAGTCACAGCGAGAAATGCAGCAGTCCCTGTCCACACGAGACTCTCTGTGGTGCCGTGATCGAGGCAGAAACCGCCATGGTAGGAAACTTCCTGCGAGCCAGGGGCAGGCTGGGCTGGGGAGAGGGAGGAGAGCTCACAGCAGCCCCAGCCACGCAAGCGCAGCGCTGGCCTGCCCCAGGCAGCAGTGCTCGTGGGTCGGCGTGTTTTAGGTATGGAGGATGAGGACCTGCCTCAAAGGAGCCTCCTGGAACGGGCCTGAGGCTAGAAATAACCATTTTACTGGGAACACTTAAATGAAACCACAGCTCCAGCCGGGCTCCCTGCTGCTACCTGCCTCTGGAGCTGCTGCTGCGTGCAGAGCTGGAGGAGCCAGGGGTGATGAGCGAGGCTGCTCGCCACCCTCAGCTTGGAGGACATGCCTTGGGATGATGGTTCTCCATGAAACGACTCCTGCACCAGCCAGCATCTCCGTGGTCAGCAGCTAAACCTGACATTCCACCTGAGCTCCCTCTCTCCCAGCACTGTGAGGTGGGAGGAGACATCCCAGCCCTTCCCATGAGTTTGAGGAACTGCTCAGCTGGAAGAGGAAATCACAGATTCCTCCAGGCTCCTCCTGGGGCCAGCCTGTGAGGAAGGAGAGCGCAGCCGAGCGCGGCAGCTGCGGGGCAGCACAGGCACGGGAGAGGAGAGCCTGTCAAAAAACGCTGAGAAATTTTTCCCTGCTGGGCTTTGAATCTCCAAATCTTTGTAGTTTTTTTTTTTTTTTTTTCCTGCAGCTAAAGCATCTCCAATTGAAGCATGAGGAAAATCGAGCAAGTTTTGTACTAGGAAGAAAATGCAGCTGGGACTTGTCTTAGAGGAGAGCACACCACTGACTTCCCAGGGAGAGTGGCAGCTGGTGGCCTGAGATGAAGGTGAGCATCTCTTCCTCCTCCCCACCATCTCTGCTCCTGCTGAGGACACCCTCAGCACAGCAGGGCAGGAGGATGCACTTGGGATGAACCCGAGAAAGCACTTAAGCACCCAGACAGGACTAATGGCCTGGCTGAGAAAACTCTCACTCCTAAAATTGTTTCAGTGGATGAAGATCCCTGTGCTGTGGACTCCAGCTCCCCACAGGTGGATTTCCCCACAGAAGGAAAAGCAGCAGTATAGGAACACCAAGATACAGCCAAAAACCCTGATGCTGCTGGCCAGAGTGGGGAGCAGGCTCTGGCAGCCCAGGAGAGCCTGGGTCCTACAAACTGGCATCACCAACAGCCTCAGAGTTACTCCAGCCATGAGTGAGATCAGCCAGGAGCCACCCAGCTTGAACCATCTGCTCCCTGGAAGGGGATGAACCTTTCCCAGCACTGCAGGGATCCCCTCCTGCCTGCAAACAGCCACTCCATGGTGGCTCCAACCACAGGAGCAGCCCCCAGCCCTCTGCTGTTGTCACCCGTGGCCACATCTCAGGTGGCCCAAACCACAGGACAGGGGACAAGAGCTCCCTGGGCAGCCACAGCTGAACCATGGGCTGAAACTCTGTGTTTGGCATCAGCCCTGGCACAGAAGAAGCCCCTCCAGGACCTGCCAGCTCTTCCTGGTGTCCTCCTAAGACACCCTATCTTCACTCCCATGGGATAAACTCAAAAAACTCCCAAGAGCAAGCCAGCAAAAAGGATCAGATACATCTACTTCTGTTGGGCAAAATATTTGTGTATTAAAAAAAAAAAAAGTCAAAGCATCCAAAACTTGGCTCTATCGTTCTGGAAAGCCACAAAAATTCTGCCAAGTGGTCGAGTGTGTAGCGAGGGATTTCAGACAAGAGGGTTTGATGGCCTATCAGGAAACCAAAGTTTGCCACTAAGTGGAGGCTCATTAAAAACAGCTCATTAGAAGAAGAAACACAGATCTAATTATAGTTGAAATACAGTAGAGAATTAAACTCCACTCGCAGTGGAGTAGCACTGTACGGATATTAAAGGGCCAGGTGCTGGGGTGAGGATGTGAGGAGGGGCTGGAGGCAGCACACCTGACTGCAGCCTGCCACAGCTACTCCTGGGAGCCGTGGGAAATGGCAAAGCAAAATAGGTCAGGGTTCCCAGACAGGGACAAAATGGATTTCTTAAAGGTCTGCCACAAAGCCAGGCTGGGAATGTGACCTTTACAGGGAGAGAGCAGCATGAGAGATGAGTCTTGAAGGCTCCACACTCCCTCCCTCCTCTCCCCAGATAAAGACAGAGCAGCAGTGCTGAAGGGAACCAAGATGCCACCATTAGCCAAATATTTCCAAGTGGAAGAGGAAAGACACCCTTTGGCTACAAGTGCTACAGAGGGACCAGAGCAGGCTGAAGCAGTGGTGGGAAGGTGGCTGCTGTTTCAGGAAGGCTCCATCCCTGCATGCACAGTGCTGCAGACACTGCCAGGTGAAGCCAAGGCTGTCACACACACACACACACACACCCCGCTGTCACCACTGAGCACTGGCATGTCTCACCTGCCCAGGCAGAGCAGAGCCTTCCAGGACAGGTCAGCTCTGAAAACCACTTCCAAAGAGAGCAGAGCCTGGTGGAAAGGGAAACCCTGGAGCTGTTCCACGCAGGCAGCTCCACCTCCATCACCAGGTGGGAGTGTTGTACTCCCGGAGAGCCCTTGGCTGAGCTCGGCGCCCGGGGAGGCTCCGGCGCCGCTGCACAGCACAGCCCAGAGCTCATTTCTCCTCCAGAGCCCCGGCACTGCTGCCAGGAATAAATGCATAAGGATTATCCTTCCCTGTCAGGAAGAGGGGGAGAGGGGACTCGGGGAGATTGAAGCGCATATGGCGCATGAATGAGCGGGGGATGGCTGACGGAGGTGGCCTCCTGCCAGGGGTGTGCAGGGCTTGGGGAAGGTTTCTCAGCTTTGCTTCTTGCAAAGTCCAGGCAGAGCCTTCCCTGCCATTTTTGGAACAATTTTTTGGTGGATTGTGGTTGGTTGGGATTTTTTTTATTTTTTATTTTTTTTATTTTTTTTAACACAGCCTTTCCATACAAGTGTATTTAATTACCCTGAGAAGGCCTCCCAAAGACAGAGGGGAAAAGCATTAGGATATTCTGGCTGCATACAATTTCTCCCTTGCTCCACTGACGTTCCTGCAGGAGCAGTATCTGTTCCAGGCTCATTGCTTTCCCTCACTTGTGCTCCTGCACTGACAGCTCGGATGCACAGATGCACAAAACGTTCCTGGAGCATCTCACACAGGACCCCCTGCTCCAAAAACACTTCTTCCCAGATGTGCTAGCTCTGCTGGAGGACTGGGATGGGGAAGGCTCCAGCCAGAGAGGGGGGGGGGTCAGTTTTTCTGCCATATGACTTTGCCACCATGTGCCAAAAAAGAAAAAAAAAAAAATAAAAGGAAGGGTGGGGAAACTTTTTCTGCCAACAGCCACTTTCACCTTCTTCCCCATTTAACAGAGCATTTTTGTGGGCAGGAAGAATCATAAAATACATTCATAGGGAAGAAATAAAGCAAGTGAGCAGCCAACAATAAAACCTCATTTCCTCACGGAAAGGACAGTTTGATTTTAGCAGTGAGCAGCAGCAGCTCCTCAGCATCCCTGAAAAGTCAGGCAATGGATCATCAGAGCTGTCAGTCCTCCCAGCTGCCATGGGAGGGACCTTGCCTGCCCTGCCAGGCACATCTCCCACTTGGGCAGCCCTTTTCCAGAGCAGGAAATGACCGTGGTTTGCATCTCTTTCCTCACACGTCACTGAAAATCCATGGAGCAGCTGCCAGACTGCCAGGTGGGAGAGGACACCAACATTTTGTCTGAGCTTCCTGCGAGGGAGAGGGGAAGGGCTCCCACCAAAACCAGCAGGAGGAAGCTCTGTGGTTGCTCCAGATGTTCCCCTGGGCCCTGGGAGCTGGCACTCAGGGCTGCTGCTCACAGCCCCAGCACAGCTGCCTCTGCCCCTCCTGCCTTCCTCTCCCACTCAGACACCTCTGCAGATAAGAAAAAAAAGAGTCCTTCAAATTAATTAAGCCATATTGTTTGAAAAAAAAAATGAAAATATTTCTGCTTTGTCTTGCAGAGTAGATAGAAGGGTGTTTGGTATGGGAAAACACAGATCTGATGAGGAAGAGCAATGCTCATTCTCAAGGTGCTCCAACAAACAGCCCAAGCAGAGGTTTAGATCCATTCCTAAATTCCTACTGTAGCTACAACCCCTTGGGAAAGGTCATTCCTCTTGGGCAGTTTGGGATTAGCAGCCATCAGGCAGTTCAGAAACTCATCCCAAGCAAAGAAAATAAAGCAACCAGAAAAGAGGAGGCAGAGAAGTGATTTGCTTTAACAAGTGAAAGCCCTTAAGTCTGTGGGTTTTTTCACGGACATCCCTGAAGGTTTTGTTATATTAATCTCTTAATGGGTTTATGGTAATTATGCACAGGCCAACACTGAGTGGGCCATCCTTCTACTGGGGAGTGCTCCTGTGCAGGGTAAAGCTGCAGCCAGGAAGATCAGATTCAAATCCCTGCTCAAGCACGGCCCTGACTGGAGCTGGATCAGATGCTGCTCAAGGATGCAGAGCTGGAAAGCCCCAGAGAAAGGGGACTGGATGGAATGGAAGGGCCATTTCATAGTTACAGCAATGTTTTGAACAGCCCAGTACTGAATATTGGCAGCAACAGCAGCACTGGGGAGAGACAATTGCTGGAAAGGAAAAAGAAAAGACCTTGTGCTATGCTGGGCTGTACAGATGACTCTGACAAGCAAGGCTGTGCCTCCAACTCTGCTGCTCACCACTTGCACAGGCACTGAGGACACATTTGTCCCTCTCTGAGGTTCTCTGACATGCAAAGAGCTGCAAGCTGGGTTTCCAAAGCTCCCTCCCTCACCTTGTGACCACCAGCTCCAGATTGCAGGCACCTCCCAGGTCACAACAGGGAGCAGGGACACAGGTGATGCTGCTGCACTGCCACGTCCCCTCTGTGGCCATGCAGGGGCAAGGACAGGCCTGTGGCAGCATGCAGAAGCAGGGACACATGTTCCCCTCCACTGCACAGCCTCTTACCTGCTTCTTCTTCAGCTTGGAGATCTGCTGCTCCACCATGGTGATCTCGCGGTCCACGCGGTCCATGTTCTGGATGAGCTCCTCCTTGGAGAGCCGGGCTGGCAGCAGGTCCAGCTCCGTGTCAGGGTGAGCAGGGCTCACAGGAGACACGGGCTCCAGTTTGCCAGGCAGGCCACGATCCTGGGAAGTGTAAAACAACCGGATCATCTCTCTCCCAGGAGACTCTGGATCCTTCTCTCATCCTCCCACATCTCCCTGGCCCATTCCCAGCCTTCTGGATATACAAAGCCCTCAAAAAAACCTGCTAGACTAGGGAGTACCAGCTGTCAGATCACATCACAGCGCTCCACAACCTCCAGCATCTCCAAAGAGAGCCAGGTTATTCTCCCAGGGACATGCCAGCAGCTCTTCCTCCTGACAAAGCCCCAGGACCACCCTGAGTGCTGCTCATGTTCTCACAGGATCAATAAACCCATCCATATTCAGGAGCTCCCAGCACCACTGTCCCTTCAGAGGGCTCGAGGCTACATCTTCTCTGCAAAAATGAGACACCACAGTCACACCCTCCTCGGACAGTGCCACAGAGACAGGAGCAGCAGGAACCACACTGAAGGAGAAGGGATAGCCCCCGGGAGGAAAGAGGGCTCCTAGCTCCTCCATGGCTGCATTTATCCATCTCTTCCTAAACCCTGGGGATACTCTGAGTGCTGGATGTTGAATGCATCCATGCAAATATGGAGAAACAGGGGATAGGTGAGTCAAGATAAAAACAGACCAAGCTGACGTTTTTCAAATTCCAGGTGAGGAGGCTCTCAGCTTGACAAGACCCTTCAAGTCAGAGCCTGGAGAGATCAGTAAAACCTCTGTGGCTATGACAGGGAGAGCTCTAACAGCCCAGGGCTGATGGAAAACACATGGAAACGCCCAGCTTTGCCCCCAGCAGTGCAACAAGTTTGCTGAGCCCGACTAGCTGGGATTCCAGGAGCATCCCACAGCCTCTCCTGCATCCCACAGCAGCCTTCATCTCTGCAGCTCCAAGGCAAGGAGCCCATTTCTGCCAGCAGAGGCTGGAGGAGCCTGCCCACCAGGGCTGAGTGCACCTGGGATGCTGCAGATGTGTAACAGCCACTGGCCACCCAGATGGGATCAGCACCACCAGCCTACCCTGCGCCAGGACACCCCTCTCTGGCTGCCACCCAGCGCCGTAATTAAAAGAGTAGCTATTCATTTGCTTAGTGAGTGGATGGATTTCTTTTCCTGGGGGGGCAGAGCAGGAGCAGGGGCTCAGTCTGTAATTCTAAACCGCTGCCAGGCTGGGCAGTGCTGCAAACAAGGGGAGCAAACAAGGGAAGAAGTTCAACTTTGTCACCTTCATTACAGCGGCCAACACTGCTCTGCACCAAGTGAGCACCCCTGGAAGGCCAGGGCTGACTCTGCCCAGGCTGGGACAGAGCTGGGTGATGCCTTGTGCACCCCTCTGTGCTCCCCCAGCCAACCAGGCTCAGGGATCATGGCTCTGGGTCACTCACCAGCCCTGCTGCAGCTCATGCTGAACATGGTGAGTGTGCAGACAGCACCCTGTACTGCTCAGCATCCCAAAAACATCTGCTGAGATGCTGCTGGAGCATCTCTTTGTCCTATCTCTGCTGGGTGCAGCCTGGAGGCAGCAATGCCCTTCCCACTGCTGCCATCAGGGGACAGAAAGCAAAGGAGCACCCCAAAACCAGAATCTCACTGTCCTGACTCAGCCCCAGGAGCACAAAGACCCTGGAAAGGCTAAGCTGGTTGTATCCAGCATCCATACAGAAAAGAACACAAGAGCTTTCTGGAGAATCCTGAAGAGGAGATCCCACCTTGTTTTACTTTCCCAGCATTAGACATCAAAAGTGGTCAGTCTGCTGCAGTGGGAAAGCTTTGTGTTCTCCACAACTGGGGCTTTTTGTGGTTTTGTTTTGTTTTTTTCAAGTCAAGAGGAGCAGGACAACCACAAGAAGCAAAAGATAAATTAGGTGTTCATGAAATCTCATTCAGATTAAGGCACAGGAAGGGGAAGTGGCAGTGGCTTGTAAGTGGGTAAATTTTTCTAAAGGAAAGGAAGCTACCTGCCAAAAATGCAGGAGAGAAAGGCTCCTCACTGTGCACATGAAACAAATGATGCTTTCTCACATCTGCCAACATGCAGGACAGGGCATCTTTAAACTCCTACTGGCACAAAACACCTTGGAAACCTGGTTCCTGATACATCTTTATCTTTTTACCTTGCAGGATCTGAAGCAAAAAGAGCAGCAAAGCTGAGTCAGGGAAACAGCTGCAAGTCACAGCACAGACATCATCATCATCATCAGCTGCTATTAGGAGATGATTACAGCATAGAGAGAGGCAATGTGTCCCTGGACCTCACACACTGGGCACTGCCATGCCACATGCACCTCTCTAAATCAACAAAATGACAAGCAGCAAAAAGAAGGAAAAACCAAAATTAAAGGTTAAAAAAAAAAAAGAAAAATCTTGTCTGTAGTGCTGACATCCAAAAAGCAGATTCATGCAAGGCATAAAGAAGCCCTTATAAAATCACAAAAGTGAGTTGGAAAGAGGTTTGCAAAGACCAGAGTGCACTCAGAGCATGAGGAAGACCCCAATGGTCAGAGATACTGCAATGAGTGCTTCCTACAGGTCAAGAAACCCTCAACATGTATTTCCCTGCTCTAGACTGTCATACCCTGAGCAAGTGCAGTGTGAAGTGTGAAATTCTCCTTATTAACCTGAAGTCACAGACTTCCAAACCAGGAAGAGCTGTGAGAGGTGGAATAAATCTGCTGGAGGGAAGAAAACAATTACTGCATTACTCAAGTTGATATTTTCTCAGTAATTATACTGTTTCCATGTGATTTGTTTTTACACACGGCTAACAGCTACTGCAGCTCCTGTTTATCCCTGGCCTTGTTTTGTGATTTATATGATAACAAGGGTGGGTGTGAGGGGGGCAGAGGCTGCACAAACCTCCCTGCAGCAAGAGGAGGTGCTGGCACTGAAGAAAACAATTATCACTGAGGAGGTTGTCAAAGAGCAAGGCCAGACTTTGGGGAGGGTTTCTTCCACATGCTTAGGAAATAAAAATTCCCAACGTAATTAATGGAGCAAGCCTGCTATTCGCTATTAAGCAGTGACTTTAAAAACATGCCAGAAAGAGAAGAAGGAAAAGGATGAGCCAACTGCCTGTTGATGCTTTGAAGAGCAAGTAAGTCTCCAGTAAATTTGATGTCCCCACCTTCAGACACACCAACATCTGGTCCACAAGAAAAAATTACACTGGGAAGCCCAAGCGTGGTCCCAGGACTCACTGGAACCTGCAGCAGCCCATCTCCACCTGCTTATTTTGCATTACTGACCCAGCTTTGATTCTCACAGAGAATTCAAGGAGTTGGAGGGATTTAAAAGGGTGTCTGCACCTACAGCTGGGTGCAGCCCAGCCTCCTGAAGGGTCATTTTTCTCTTGTCCCGGGAGACAGCGGATCAGTAGCTCCGCTCCATCTGCACCTAACTCTTTGCAATGTGCATTTTGACCTTGCTGGTCCCTTGTCTGCATCAGCTGCCTCTTGAAAACTCCACAGTGGAGCTTCCAATCCTCCCCAGCCCATCAGAGTGTCCCAGGAGAGCAGAGCTGCTTGGGATGAGCCTCAGCATCCCCAGCACAGCACACGGTGTGTGCCCTACATATCCTTGGTAAACCCAGGCCTCTCTAAGCCAGATCATTAGTGATGCTCCCCCAAGCCCAGGACAGAGATTTAGGGATGCCAACATCATCTCTTCCACAGTCTGTTCACTTTCTAATTATCAGCCAGCAGCAGCGTTTCCTGCTGGAGCACCAGGAGGGATTAGGAGGTGTTATCTTCAACGCCTGCCCACTCACACCTCTCATGTCCTCATGGGCTGGAGAAGATTGCCAAAGCAGGCAGGACAGGCCAGGGCCACTCAATTTGTGCTCAAATTAATTCCCAAAACAACCTCACATGAACTTGTGAGCAGGGGATCTCCTTGTAGGGATGCCTTCACCACCCGAGCTGCTCACAGCAGCACTGAGGCAGTGAACATTCCAGCACTCCACCAGCCAGCACCCCTCCCAAAATCCATCTTGTGCCACACTGCAGAGCCAGCAGCTCATCCTCCCCGTCCAGGAGCACAGGGATGAGCAGCATCACACTCTGAGCAGACACTGAGCCCCCAGGGATGAGAACCGAGCAGGAAAGCAGCACCCCACTCCTCCATCATTCAGGTTTTAAGGTAAAAACATGCATATAAAACTGCTGAACGAGCCAAATATAGATTAAAGGAATTTGGTTTTTTAATTGGAAAAGTGTCCAACACATTCTGACATATCTAAGCCCCAGGATGACAGCACTGACAGAGGAAAAAGTTATGGAGCTGAAAATGTCTCATTTCTTCAGGGAGATGTACAAGTACAAAGTCAGGGTGTCTGAGCAGTGAAAAGCACATCGAGTTACTGCAACTCTTTTGTTCATGACCATCTGCTGTGCTAAGGGCTCTCTCTGCAGCCTGGCCCTTCAAACCAGGTTTTAATTCCTAAACACTGCTGGGCTCTGTCCTGGCAGGCTCCAAGGGCTGCAGGAGAGGGATGGAGATGTGAGTGTGCTCTGGGGAGCACCTGGGGTGTTTTTCACCAGCCACGAGCACAGGGATGCTCCCTGCAACCCAACCAGAGCTCCTGAAGGATTCCAGGTGTGGCACCAAGGCACCATCCTCCTCCTCCTCCTCCATCCCTGCAAATCAGGGATTGCTTTCACTGGGTGCAGCCCACTGTGTGCTCTTGTGGGAATTCATGAAGCTGGAGACCAAGGAGCTGTCTGAAAACAAAGCCAGGTTTTTTTTAAATAAATCTAATTTATTTTTTTTTTAATAAATCTGACTTTACGAGCAGGCCCACTAAATTCCTTTCCTCCGTAATCCAGCTGAATTCCACGCAGACAGAGCAGAAAACATCCCAACAATTTCTAAAGCTTGCACGAAAGTAGGTCAAAAAACTTCCCCAATGTTTCAACAGCTTGAAGCAATTTAATTGCAAAACCAGTACCAAATGCTGACCCCTCCCTCCCTGGCAGATTTACGAGGGTGGTAAAACCAGAGCCTGGGTTAAATGCAGTAACCAAAGCCTTGGATCTGGTCTCACAAAACTTGCAGTGAGGAGTTCTGTGGTGTTACAGTGAACAGATGCTGCCTCTGCATCTCAGGACTGCACAACTCTACAGCAGCAGCAAACACAGCTCATGGACTCAGAGGCAGCCTGAAATAAAGGATAAAACCAAAAAACCTTCCTCCCCCAGCTGCCCAAGGCATTACCCGGCAAATGGATGCTGTGCCTTTCATTCCCTGCCCATTAGTGGATAATAATTGCACTGAATGCAAACGTTCCCCACTGACTTAGAGCTGTGATGAATTCTCACCTCCCCATCTACTCATTACAACGAGCAGCTAATTGCTCCACCTCTCATTAAGAATTCCCCAACACTGCCTCTTCTGCATCCCTGGATTTTCAGCTGACCTTAAGTTTGTTCGAACAGTAACTGTCTGGACTGAAATTTTCCATGCTGAAGATCAGCTTTAGGCATTTTTAGTCTTTTCTTTTTTTTCTTTTTTTTTTTTTCCCTAAACAGGGAATTTCAGCCAAAACAACTCTGTCACTTCCAAGAACAAGTTTACAAGAAAATATGCCTTTCTGCAACACTCAGAAAGACTCTGGGAACTTTTTCTTTGAGCATCTTCAGTACAGTTGATACATCTGGTAAGACTCTCTGCCAGCGATCTGCCTTTTGTTAACACCGAAAAAATGTCCAAGGCAAAGGAAAAAAAATTAATAAAAATCTCATCTCGGTGCTTGCCTTAGGGGAATGACTTGGAACTGAGCATGCGAGCAGAGTGGAATCCTGGAAAGGTATTGGACTTCTGCAAAGGCAAGGAAAAGGAGAGATGGAAGAGATGGAAGGACCATGCTGGCGTGTGTGGAGCATTCCAGGCCAACAGCAAGTGCCCCAAAAGAGCTGTGAATAAATGATTTGGGCAGGTAAAGAAAGCCATGCACCAGAGGATGAGGATGGAGCAATGCAGCAGTGACCTGCTCAGCACAAGGCAGAGCCTGGCCCAGGCACAGGTGCCTGCAAAGATGCGCACTTCAGTTCTCTCTCAGTAATTTGTTCAGCCAGCAGCCACCCGTGCTGACACTGCACACACCAGCACAGGTTTGAAGCCTCTTAAAAAGAACCAAATTGCAAAAAAAAACCTGCCTCTGATTACATGACGTACCAGGGCAGGGAGGGAAATTTTTAATTGCCCAGTTTGGCACTCGGCCAGGCAGAGGGGTCAGCCCCGGCTGCAGGAGCAGATTTTAAAGGAATGGGGAGCTCATGGCAGAGCCTGGCTCCTTGCTGGGGCTCAAACCCCCCTTGCATTCCCTGGGAATGCTTTCTCAGGAATCTCTGAATCATCACCACAGCCTGGTTTTGCATTTCTACTTGTGCCTGCTGCTCAGGGAGCTGTGGGAACTGCGGGTGCAGGCACAATCCCTAAACCCAGGCAGCCAAAAAAGCACCTAAAAAGTCACCTAACCCAACCAGCCTCGGGGGAACAGAACACTCACTCCAAGCCTTTGAAAGCTTTAGCCTCCCATTTTAATTTTTTTTTTTCAATACCACTCTTTCAATGACCACACGCAATAAAGTTCTGAGTTTCCAGCACGCCAGCCAGGCAGGGATGAAGCATCAAAGCCCATATTAATCCCTGGAGGCAAAAGATGCTGGAATAGTCCCAGCTGTCCCTCAAGCAGGTAGAAAACCCTTCAGGCCTAGGTGCCATGTGAAAAGCAAAATCTATCCAGTGCTGCAATAAAAGCTTCTGCAGAAAAAAAAAAAAAAAAATCCCTTTTTATACCAGCACAATATTCCAGTGAACAGCACAAATGCCAGGGCACTGCTGGACATCCACAGCCATCAGTCCTGCAGAAGTGGGAGCTGGGCACTACATCCACTTACATCTGCTGTCCACTGAGCATCCTGTCAAAAATGCAAAATTTCACACAAACTGGAAAAGCTACATCAGCCAAAAAAGCAGGCGGGCAACCAGTCAGTGGGACTGAAGCCACTGCAGTGTCATGTGCTGGAAACATGGAGCCAGATCCTGAGCTAGGCTCAGCACCAGCACAACCAACCCTGTCCTGGAGCACCCCAGACACCAGAGCCCCGTTTGGATGGCTGGGAAGGGCAGCACAGAGCTCCACAGCATGGACATGAGAGCACATCTCCTCCTGCTCTGCTTCCAGAGCTCCATCCACAGCATGGACACACCAAACCTGCTCTGCTTCCAGGAGGGACTGACAGGGTGCTCCCAGGTGAGCTGTGCCCAGGAAGCTCCAGCTCATTCACTGGGTGATGCCAAGTGCATCCTCCAGCATAAGGACAAAGATAGGTGGGGGGAGAGGGAAAATACACCACGGCAGCTTCGCCAAACCTCACTGATTTAAAAATAAAAAATTGAGGGGAAATGAAAAGACAAAAGCCCTTCTCAGCCTGGTGTTATCAAGCAGAGGAAATGAGACTTCTAAAGCTCCCATTCAGAGAGGAGTGGGGGAGAGAAATCCCACTCCAGACGCACTTGAACGAACAGCTTTTGAAATGGAAATGCTGCTCTTCAGAAACATTTAAATTTCCTCCTATTGCCAGGGAGGAGAGGAGGCAGGAGGCCGAGGAGGAGCAGGGACTCCTCAGCCACACACATCCCAGCGGGATCCACGCAGGGCAGCCCTCCCTGGGAAGCAGGGATTTGTCTGGCAGTTAATCAGGATGGCACACAACATCAATATTGGGAAGCTGGCTTGAAGGGGAATCAGATTTAGAGGGGAGGGAGGGGAGTGATTGAAGACAGCTCTATTTAACCACTACTGCTGCAAGTGAGATACATTTAAAGGCAGCTTACACTGCCTCCCTCCCTCCCAACCATCACCCAAAATTATTTCCCCCAAATCCCAGAGACTGAGCTGCCTCCTGAGTGATGGAAAAAGGAAATGCAAACAAGATCTAAAATGGTTTGAGCAGCAGCTGGGGTGTGTTGTGGCACAACCCAGACCTCCTCCTGCATGCAAGAGCCACTGCACCAAGCCAAGGTTCCCAAGACTCACAGCACATCCAGCACAGGAGGATGAAGCCCAGCAGC
Source organism: Sialia sialis (assembly GCA_009812075.1). Lineage (NCBI taxonomy): Eukaryota > Metazoa > Chordata > Aves > Passeriformes > Turdidae > Sialia > Sialia sialis. The sequence continues at coordinate 4,936,917 of VRYO01002095.1, read as the reverse complement.
ACAGCTCAATCCCAGCAGCTCTGCTCCAACTGGGCCAGCTCAGCAAACTGAAGTAACTGCTCCTAACGGAACCCACTGAGCTCAGCCTGCCAGCTGCACCTCACCCCTCCTCACCCAGGCTCCTCAGGCTCCTCATTCTGCCTGTGCTCTCAGCTGGATCAAGCAGGACATCAGATACCTCTCAGCTGTAAAAACCATGAGGGACGCAGTGGGGACAGCACCAGGAATCCAGCAGCAGCCCCCAAGGCCGCCCAAAGCACATGCAGAGCCAATCCCAAACACCCCACAAGCAGCAGTGCCCTGGTGGCACCTGGGGACACACACAGGGCACGTGTGACAGCCCCAGCTGCTGCCACCCTGGCAGGCTGAGTGCTGACAGAAGCAGGGGTGGTGCCCAGCAGCTGCACCATCCATCAATGCTTTATTGTTCCAATGATTGTGCAGACACGTGGAAGGGGCTGCCTGGACATTCACTGCTTGTTTGAGGAGCCATTTCCTGGTTTTCCATCAGGAGGTCACATCCTGTGGGGGGACAGTGCTGGCCATTCCCAGCACCATGCCCAGCCAGGAGGGTGGCAGGAAATCCCCCAGGACACACAGATCTCCAAGCCCTGCACCTCAACACACAGCATAAACCTTACGGGAGAGTTTGGAGTTTAGATGGAGAACTTTTTTGCCATAATAAACCTCCCCTCATTGAGGATGGTTGCGAGGTGCCACGAGCACCATGGTGTCTCCAATGTGTCACCTTCAGCATTGCTCAGCTCTGCCATCAGAGCAAGACTGACCACAGAAAAAGCAAACACCAACAGGAGCAGGGACAGAGCAGTTCCCAAAGGCTCGGAGCACAAACACCATTTCTACCTGTGAATGGCTGTGGGAGCTGCTCAAACCACAAACCTCTGCCCAGCCTGTTCCTGCAGAAAACCATGAAGCACCTCTGCTTCCCCAGACCACGAGTATTACAGAAAAACCTGAACATCTCAGCTCCCATAGCAAGAATAAGCCCACAGTGAATTTGTTATTATCTGTTAGCAAAGCAGCAGCTTCCCACCAAGGCTGGAATTTCCATCTTGGTTTGGCAGGCACGGGGCTGTGAAATGATTACTGTGTTTACTTTTCCTTTGCTAACTATAAAATCCCATTCCACTGCCCTGCCAAGAATGACTGAAGCTAATAAAATTCAGGCATTTGGAAGAAAGCAATAATAAACCTCCCTTTTGGGGCCTTTATGATGAAATTTCCCCACTCCAATCAGCGATTATGCTGCATTCATGAACACTAGTGATGTCTCCAAGTGCACCCAGATTGACTCAAATCAATATTTAGCTTTGCTCGAGACTGGGAGTCTTTCTCCTTGTGGCAGCTGAAGGCAGAATCACTGAACAAGGCTAGAAGAAGCCTTTGAAAAAACAGCTTACAAGAATAGGAGGCAGCATATATATATATACACATATGAAAATGTAAGTTTTTTGATTACTTTAAAACCTATGAAAAGTATACACACATGAATTCACAAATTTACAAATCTCTCTCCAAACATATTGAAAGCCTTTCATACAATGCACTGTCTATATTTATACACACATACCTGCCTATTCTTTGGTTTTTAGTGTTTGAAAGCCTGCAACATCGCTGTGTTTACATCTGCCACTCTGTCTGCTGCTGAGGCAGAAACACATTAGCTGCTGGGGGCAATCTGTTCTACATCATACCTGAGATGGCTGGCATGAAATAAAACAAGACAGACCTGAGAACCAGCCTGAAATAAAAGCCTGTGCTTGGTTTGGTCACATAACCACGTGGGACAGCTTGATCTGCACGAGGCAGTGGCACTTTTTCAAGCAGTCATGGGAGCAGCAGCATCCAAAGCGGAGATCAGAAGGCAGAAAGGATCAGTGCTGCTCATCAGGAACAGCACAGGAGAGAAATCAGACCCTGCTGAGGCAGTGGCCAGAGCACACTGCTCAAAGCCAAGCCTAGGAAGCCTTATGGGGCAGGCAGAGGAGGGGATGCAGAGCCACAGCAGCAGAGAAATCCAGTGGCACAGGCTGGAGCAGGATGCCACAGGCTCTGCAGCCCTGGGAGAATCCCTCAGGATGCAGCAGAGGACTGGGAACAGCACAGCCATTGTCCATCTCCTCCTCTCCTGGCACTGCCAGAGCACAGTGTGCTTCCTCCTCCCAGGACAGGGTACCAGGTGCAGGATTAAAGCAAGATGAAGGCAAGCAGAACCTGGGCAGAACACAGAAAATTCTCTGCCAGAGCACTGAGATGAGCAAAGAGTAACCAGACAGAGGTCAGGACTGCAAGGAGGTATTCAGCTCATTTCATCACTGCTTCTCCCCCACTAATTTCTACTTTTGCTCCACCAGACCTGGAGTAGGACAGAGCACACTGCTCCCACCCTGAGCCAGCTCTGCCGTGGGTAAAAACCCATTTCCAAGGACAGAGGGAATAGGCTCCGCTGTGCTCTCGCTCCTTCTCCTCCTGCAAAAAGGTGCCAAGAATTAGAATTACATTTTTCGAGAGCAGCAGAACAAGCCAAGGGCCTGTCAGCTTGTCCTAAAACAACCCCTCTGTGCTGTCTGAGCCAGCATTCCTGACACACACCAGCGACCATCGCCCCCCGGCCCCCCCATGCAGCACGGGGCTGCCGAGCCAAAAAACCCTCTGAATGTGCTCTGCCTAAAACACAGCCAAGGAGCTTTTCTGTTTAAAAAGCAACTTTAGGTCCAAAAAGAAAGGAGGTTTTCAGTGAGTGATTTTAACTAGGCCCTTTGGCACTCGACAGTTCCTCTCTTGTTAGGATGCTGAGGGTGTTGTTAAGAGATGAGGCTCCACGAAGCACGAACGTGAAGTCACAGAGCTTTAGCAAGGGCTGATGCCATGTTCAATATGTTATTACAGCTCCATCACCACAGGCACAAAGAGCAGCACCTCATCTCTGCCAAATCCATCTCTGAAATCGCTCCCCCGCTCCATCCCCTCCAGCAGCAGCAGGCAAACACTATTGATTGCTGTTGCGTCTCCTCCACAGCTTCCACCCCAAACTGGGAAAGAAGGTATCAGCATGAAATATCCTCCTCCTCAAAACACAGCACCCAGAGACAATCTGATGGGTGCCACAACTCACTGTTGATGGGCTGCACTCCCCAGCCATGGACACCAAAAGTGTGCTCAGTGCTGGTGGCAGGAGGGGCATGCAGTGATGCTGAACAAGGAGGGAGGAGCAGCTCATCTGTGAGATGTGTTTGCAAATTGGGAACAATCTCCTGCTGCTTGGTCACCTGCACTAACTGGACAGATCCCACATAACCCATCCTGGAGTGTGCCTGGACCTGGTGGGAGCTGGAGCAATGCTCCCTGCCCAGCAGCACCCACACCCCCTCCCAAAACATGAGGGAAAAGAAGAAAAACAGATCAGGGAGACTGCAACAGGGGGGAAAAATAGCCAGGATGTTCTTCTTGTTATCAAATTCTTCCCCTTTTCTTTCAGGAGAAGCATTCTTTTTTAACACAAATGAACACAACTGGTTGAGCACAGGCAAAAATGGAGCCAATATCAGCTCCTGCCACGCCAACACTATTTCCTCAGTCCCACCTGAGGACTGACAAAGCAAACCAGCTCTCCCTCTCTCCTGCACTTCCAGGACAAAACAGGGCACATCAGAATTCTTGCTCTCAGATAAAACAGAAATATATAACATGTACAAACACTGCATAGATGGAGGAGTCTCCATGATCCACACAGCACACCCAGCTCAGCACACTGCCTACTGCAAGCACAGAGCCAGAAATATTCCTTCCAATTACAGGGGTGAGGCACACAAAGTCAGGGGACTTTCTTTCCCTCCAGCAGATCAGGTGAGATGCTGCACTGTGCGAGCCTTGTAATATTGACTGAGTGGAACAGAAAAGTCCAATTATGCAAATGATGAAGCAGGTTCCTGAGAAGCAGTCAGCCTTATCACACCTTCCTTTGCCACCGCTGGGGCTTGAAAGGCAATTTAAAAGGTTGTTTTGGATGTCGATCACCACAAACGAGCTGAAGAAGTGTGAAACAACCTGTGCTTGAGGCAGCATCAGTTCTCCTGCTGGTTTTCCAGCTGCACTGAGCCTTGGCCCTGCTGTCTGTGGCTTGAGGATCACTGCAGGCTGGAGCAGACAGGGCTGCAGACAGCTCAGGGAAGGGTCAGAGGTTTTTACATCGTGCCTCTGGAATGTTTCTGCAGCCTTTGAGGGCTTTTCTTGCCATACCCGAGTCTCTCAGACCATAGTTCAGTTCTCTGGCCACAGGAACTTCAGCTGAGAAATGGAGTAACAGCAGTTGTCTTGCAGTCATGGAGCTCCTTTCCTTTGCACCTCAGCCCAGGTCCAGATGGAAGAGCCAGACATCTCACAAGGACAATGCAACACCCAAAATCATCTCTTTTCCAAATGAAACCAGCACGAGTCCATGCATGGGATGGAGGAGATTCCAGATACAACATTATTCTTCCCTGGGCTTCCTGGGCACACTGGAGCATGGCACGGGCTGCTGGGCACCCCCTGGCACAGTGGGCAATGCAATGGACTGCCAGGCACGCCAGCATGGCCACTCTGCCCGCACACCCCAGCACAGCTCCCAAAGGTGTGTTCACACGGAGCTGAGCAAGGCTTGACACACTGACACTCATCCCATCCTCCCATGATTTGGAAATTATCTTCAAGAGCAGGGAGGAAAGCAAGGAGGGGGGAAATCCAGCCAGAAGTGTTTGTGCTGTGGCAACGTGAACAACGCAAATATTTCAGCTTTTAAATATGTCTGGAATGACAGAGAGTGCCAACACGTCCCTCATCTTCCCAGAAATAGCTTTGAATCATTGCTCCCCTAACGTAAATTCCCCACCTCACCAAACCTTTTTTTATTTTTTTTTTTGCAACCAGATTTTTATCAGGCACAAGGCGGCAGAGTGAGCAAGCACACTGCAGATGGGTGAGTGTCAAACACATCCCAGCAGGATCCTCCTGACTCCACAGCCCCAGGCCACTCCTGATGGGCCCAGCTTCACAGGGAGAGCCCAGCTGCAAGGAGAGTTAACAAAACCTTCTCTGCAGGGGAAGGAGGACAAAAGCAGGAAAGACGTAGGTGTGTGTTTGTACCCGCTGAAATTGTTTCATTGCACTGCTCAGATCTGAGGTTAGAGCCACTTCTACACAAGTCCACTCTTCCAAGAAATGGTGGGGAGGCCACAAAGCATGAGCAGGCTTTGCATGGAGCACACCCCACAGTCCCCAGGACAAGAAGATCTTTTCATGGCAGGGTGTCTGAGGAATTCCATTTCCCACAGGGCTGGTCAAGCCAGGCACTGGCACAGGTCTCTGCATCACTCTTGGGTTCTGGATAAGTGGGGTGGCAGCACTGGTGTGTCCCTTGTCCCTTGGTGCTACCACAGCTCCCTCTGCCTGGGTGTCCTGTGGGGCTGGCTGGCAGCCACAGCTGCCCAAGGAAGCATCTCCCTCTCCCACAGCAGAGCTGCACTCCTGGGAAAACCAGACTTGTGCTGTGCCCTCCTTCCCCGCTTGCAGACATTCCCCAAAAGCCCAAGAAACAAGCCCAGAGCTGTTTTGCTCAAGTGAAAAACAACCTCCCGTGGGGAAGGGAGAGCCCGGAGTGATCCCTGCTGCAAACTGGAGGCGATGGGAGGACACACAGCCAGGGCCGGCCGCCGCTCACAGCTTGCTCCATCCTCCTGCCCCTCTGTGCTATTGTTCCCCAGCCATAAATCACGGGGAGGCGCTGGAATTCCGGGCTGCTTTCTGCAGGAGGGAGCCTGGGGTGCCGGAACAGAGCTGCTGCCTGGCTGTGCCTGCTCATTCCCTCGGTGAGTGCCCCGTGCTGAGCCCTGCGCTCCCACGCATCCTGGAGCAGCACGGCTCTCCCAGTTCAAAGCTCTGCTCCCTTCCCCCAGCCCTGGATTACTCAATTAGAGATTATGCTTTTGCCAGTTACCTCCAAGCCAACTGGGGCCTCTGCCAAGGTCAACACAAGTTCCAGCCAGTTTCATTAATAACTGCGAGACCAGCCCACTGGAAACTCTGAGAGGTTAATCCCAGCAACAGATCAATGTTCCCATAACAAAGCCACGGAGCAGAAACGCAACTGGGGATTTACCAGCCAGCCCAGCTATCTGTGCTGGGAGCTGTGGAACTGCTCTTCCATCCCACAGCCGGGCAAACCCTGCTGCCGGAGACCTGAGCCTCCCTCTGCTCTCCCCTGGTGCGTTTTCAAGGGATGGAGCAGCAGAGCGGAGGAAGCACAGCTCCTGAAAGGCTTTTCTGCTGTCCTGGCTGCCCTGCCAGCCTGCAGCCAGGGCAGGAGTTAGCAGGCTGGCCAAGAGCCCTTTCCATCCCAAAGCCTGTCTTCCAGGAGTTCATTGTAAATTGGGCCCTGGAACGGGCAGCCAGTGTGAAATTTGGCATGTACGCTGCTGGCTTCAATGCATCATTAAAAAGGCATTTCAAATGTGTTAATTCCTCCTTTTTCAATTAATTGCTTTTAAAGCTACATTGATATGCATGAAAGCAAAATATCCTCTGCCCTAATTTCTGTTTTGCCATACCTATTTCCTGACCTTAGCACTGTCTTTTCCAAGACTAACACCCTCCACACTTTTCTTATTCCATTTTTCAGTCTGTAACACAACAAAAATGCTCACGCAGAAAGCGAAGAAATTAAAACCTTTGCACAATGTAAAGCGGAGTCCAAGTCTTAACAACACATGGCTTCTTAATTGCCTTTTTCCATCCACAGTTGTTAATTATTTTACAAAAGAGGGAAGTGGCATTGTCCCTTGTACAGATGGGGAAATCTGAGATAGAGAAAGGGGAAGAGACTTACCCAGTGACCAGCAGCCTGCCAGGGCAGATGGCAGCAAGGTTCAGGTTTCCTAAGCCTCCACCCGGCCCCATTCCCGTGGGATTGCATGGCTCCCTGTCAGTGAATTCCTGTCAGAGCAATAGGCCACGCAGCCAGCCAGCTCTTGCAAGGGGACTAAATGCAGAGCAGGACTGACTCACATCCTATAGGAAGGAGCAGCAAGCCACGTACGTGGTGGCAGAGCAGTCGTGAAAATGGGCAGAACAACAGTGGAAGCACAACAGGCATAAGAAGAGATGCAAGGGGAGAGGCAGGATGAAGCTCCAGCTCTGGAGAGGGAAGGGGAGGCTCTGACTGACCAGATGTGCCATGCTCACCGTCCCTGTGGGGCAGGATCACGGGCAGCACCAGCTGTGCACATGTGTGCAGGAACAGGGATCGAGCACAGCATCAGCCTGCTCTGGGGCTGTGTGCTTTCCTCCTGGCTGCTGTGACAGGAGGGAGGTCCCTGACTTCACTGGAAAGAAAGCAGAAGCCACTGAGGGTCCTGGGAACCAGCTCCTGCCTCTCTGCCAAGAACACACCTGGCAAAGCCACATCATAGCAGCTTTTCCACTGAATGCCACATCCAGGCTTGCAGTGACTGAAAAAACAGCCCAGCTGGAGTTGTTCTGGTTATTTTCAGCCAGATAAAGGGAATACCTTCCTGGGAGCAAAGCATCAGCCCCAGCTGGCACAGAGGACATGGGGAGGTTTCATTTCTCCCCAGCAGACTGAGCTCACCAGAGCCCTCCAACAGCAGGAGCCCAGCACTGAAGCATCATACACACAACAGCAGGGAAAAAAGATGCTGAAGTGGAGTAAAGCAGGCAATAGAACAACCTTCTGCCTCTGGCTGGAGAAGAAGCACCTGTGTTTGAGGATATGAGCAATGTGAGGTTCATCAGGAAAGGTAGGATCTTTTACTTGTCCAAATGAGATTTAGCTGAAAGCTGCTGCTTTTGAAAGGCACGCTGCCCAAAAGTGTGTCTGCTTCCTCCAGGGAAAATGCACTGATCCAAGAGCTTCTCCTCACAGCCTTGCTTGGAGCAAGGCTGCAGTGACACTGAGCAGGGTTTAAGGGGCCCAGCTCTCCTCCTGTTTGGGAGAGGGTAGATGAGGAACAAAAGGCATGAGAAATCCATTTCTCTTCGGGGGAGGAAAAACTCCGAAGCCTGTTACCAGCAGTTGCCCCATCAATTGTTCTGCCTGTGTTCAGAGCATAGATTATGGCTCTAAACAAAGGCCTTGGAAACGTGCAGGAATGGTGCTGACTTCTCTCCCCAGGGCTGAAGGCTGGTAAATCCAGTTATCAATGCTTATCAGGGATATGCTACACTTACATCCTATCACAGATCTGACTGTGCATCTCAGCTCAGTGGCTGCTCTGAAACCAGGAGAGACCACGATGTACCCACTGCCTGAGAGCAACATCCATTCCAGTGACATCCCCTGGGACAGTCAGGCTGGCGCCCAGAGTGTGTAACCAAACCCCTACCCCTTTTATTGAGGGCTTTGTGGAGCTCTTACTGTGCAAAAATGAGCTCAATTTGCAAAATCACCATGAAAACCAGTCCTAGCACCATTAGCCCAGCAAGTAAACTGAGCTCCTCCCCACGCAGTGACTGCAGCAGTGAGGAATGGGGTAACGGGTAAGGAAACAGCTCCTGGGATACTCTGGCTGAACAACCAACAGTGTGTTTGGCAATACTGGGCTCACGTGGTGCATCACACCAGGCTGGCAGAGCTGCCCTAGATAAAGTATTGACTTGCTCAGACACTGAGTCAGCAGCACAGACTGAACAGCAAACATCTCTGCAGCTCTGGTCACTGGGACACGTCCTGCCAGTGTGTGTGGGACACACACAGACTCTCAGGAAGGTCTTTATCATCTGTCCTAGGGGGTGAGTTCAGAGCCCAGTGCTGAGTTCAGCTGTGGCTGGCTTGGCCTGGGTGCAAGAGGAGGTTCTACCTGTGTCCACAGCCCAGACCTGCCCAGAGCTGTGCCCAAAGGGCAGCCTCAGCTCTTTGCATTCCCTCTGGATCCACAGCAGAGCAGCTCCTCCAGCATGCTGAAGCTCAGAGCAATGCACACATTGGCTTCAGGAGCTTCTCCACGACTTTAATGTCCATCAGCAGTTTACAGACCAGTCTGAGTACACCTACTCAGGACTAACACCACAAGATGGCCATTAACCCAATTTCCCAAGCTGCAAAGGCTGATACACCCTGTGTCCCAGACCTGCCCTCTGCTCCCAGCCCCCTGAACAACACTGAGATCATCCAGCCTTGCAGTGAGCTCCATCAAACCCACTCTAGAAGCATCTCCATCTTTGCTCCACCAAACCTTTATAGAAGCAACCACTCCCCAGCTCCACTCAGGCTCTCACCAGTCAGGGACAACCACATCTTCATCTTCCTTCCAGACTCTGAAATTACAAATGGCTCCACTAAAAGCATAATCTTGTCTTGCTGAATTGCATCTCAGCTCTCTCTCTCTTTCATTAACAAATGTCTTAAGCCCCATAAAATGCATGTACTTCTTGGAAACATGGCACAGACCAAGAAGCAAATGCAGCCCCTAAACTGATGAACTAATTCCTCAAGAGCAGCTATGACTATTAGAAACAAACAGTTGAGACAATCCATGGTTTTCTGGTGACAGGTAGAACAAAACTGCTGGTGGGAACAATGTGAAGACAGAAAAGTCATTCTGGTCTCCTCATATCTTTGGAGAGGAATTTTTGTTTCATGGACAACAGTGCATTTTCCCATCAGCCAGCCAACCAACACGCCCTGGGGATGCTTCAGAGCCTTCAGGCCTCTCCTGGCACCTGAACTACTCCAGAGTTAAATATCCTTCTCATTAAAGAGAGGTCAGAGGGATCTCAGGTAAACCCCCCCAGTATTGAATGGATAAGAAATGTCTGAACATCCCAGCATTCCCAAGGAAGAGCTTTCCTGTCCTTGTGTTATTTCAGTCAGCTCCCACAGGGATAAAGCAAACCATCCCCATCTTCTGGGTATGAATGCAAATTTCCTTTCATTTTTGAAAGGGCTGAGGGCAATTCCCAAGCCCAGCCTGCAGCTGCACCAGCCCTCAGCACCAACATCAGAGCCCCCAGCACATTTATCCAGCAAGACTTTCCTGCCAACCAGCAGCACATCCAAACTGGAGGTAAAATCAAATACAATCTACCCCAAGAGAAGATGAAAGTAAATCCAAACAGGCACACAAGCAAGGGATTTCTCTTTGCAACATTTATTCCATGTGCAGAGGGGACAATTGTAAGTAAATGATTTGCTTTGTTAAATGAGACTGGGACAAGGGAGGCTTTCCTGGGGAAGATTATATTAAAGAACCACCAGAAACCGATTCCAGCCCTTCAAACACCAATATTAAATAAAGAGATGTGATAAATGAGAAGCATCAAATAAAAATCAAATCAAGGCAGAGTATCCAGAAAAACCAGACACGACCATCCTTAATTCAGCCTATAGGAGCTTCCAAATTGTTCTGGTGCATCTAATAGCCCAGTAAAAAAAAGCCCATGACTGTAACAGCTATGGGGAAAGCTGATATGCTTCCATTCCCCCAAAGTGCTCACCCCACCTCAAGGAAAACCATTCAGTGCTTAATGCACTGGGAACCACAAGCTAGACTGAATTTACACAAGCCCAAAATGCAGCCCCTTACCTTTGAGAGATCCTCTGTGCCTCCCTGCTGGCTCTGGCTCAGGAGGGGCGAGTGCCTCATCAGCGGGTCCTGCAGCAGCTCCAGGCGTGGCCTCTTGCTTTCAATGAACTCCAAGTCCGATGGCTTGGTCAGCTCAGAGAGATAGGAATGGCCCTCGGCTCTCAGGTGCAGCTCCTGAGATCTGGGGGACAAAGGGAAAGGAGTTTAGGAAGGAAACCACCTCTGCTCTCCCCCTCTCCACGACTGCAAAGCACTGGAGGAGGGCAGGGCTCCATTTTCCAGAAGGATCCATGTCCTCAAACAGCTGAGCTCTCTGCAGACCCAAAGGCACAGCCCCAGAGCTCAGCTGCTGGGCGTGGGGCATGTGCAGGAGCAGGACCACCACCCTGTGAGCCCAAGGGACCACCCTGCTGTCCCCCTGCTCAGCTGGGTCACCTGCAAAGCCCTCTGCCATCTCCTGTCCCACCAGCGCAGCGGGTGGCTGTCCCCACAGCAGGACAAAGGGGATGCAGGTCTGAGCCTTCCTGTTGTGACACATGGGTTGGGCTGCTCAGGAAAAGACAAAAAATCCTCAAATCTACCCCATAAATCCTGCCCTGCCTCCATGAGCAGGCAGAGCCCCCTTCTGCCACATTTGGCTTATTTTGTCAAAAGTACCTGCCCCAGTGTTTATATTTAGGGTCATCTATAGGAATAACAAAGATTATATGTTGGGAAAAAAATGCCTAACTCCTCCATGGCTAGACAGTAAGGATTTATTTTTCCAGGATGGGGGAGGAAAGAACCAGCCACATGTATTTGCAAGTCTCTGACACAGGCCTGGCAGGCTGTAAAGGCACATTATCCAGTGATAGCAACTGCATCACATGGAGCTCAAACATCTTTTACCTGTTAAATATCATGCAGTTGGTAATACCTGGAGAGTGGGCTTGGTTCTGCTTTTTTAAAACAAATGTTGAACGTTTTTGTACTTCTCTTTTCCTTAGCAGCATTCTCTTGTGGGAATTGTAAAGGGATCCTACAAAAATACATTAAACCTTTTACTATGCCCTAGGACTGGCTTTGCTGCAGCAGCTCCAAGGGTGTGTTTTTAACACTTCAGGCAGAAGTGTCTCTTAAAATAAATAAAATAAAGCACAGGAGATTCAAAACTTGTGAAAAAACATTGAGTTTTTTTCTTTTCCTTTTAAACAAGATTGTTGCAATTCTCCTGAGCTGGTGGTAGCGTGTCCTTCCCAGTTCCCAAACACTAACAAACTTAACAGCCTTTGGAGCTGCTGGGAGGGAGGGAGAAGGGGGATATGTTTTGTCAAGAGCAAGCAGAGAAGACAGGGGGTCTCATGCATTGTTTTCCCCCTACCCACAGACTGCAACTGCTGACATTAAAAACCTCAAAGATGGCAAAAAGGGAAGGATCCAGAGTGCCCTGAAGGCAGCAGCTCTAATGGCTCTGGATCACATCCAGGGAGAGGATCGTGTAGGAATCCACCCTGAGCACTGCCCTATGCCCTCCCTGCAGCAGCGTGGCCACCTCAACCCATCAAGAACCCAGATCAAACTGCGGGGGGGTTATTTTTTAATTAAACACCAACAGCAGGCACCGAGCACACGCATGCCAAGCTCTGCTGCTGTGGGTTTGGCATCGGGATCAGGCAGCAGCTTTGCTGCTGACACACAGAAACAGAATCTGGCTCATCCTCCTCCTCCTCCCCAGCAAAAAGGGGACAGCATGGGGAAGCTCCAGCACTGCCTTTGGTGCTCCAACCCCCAGACAGAATGCAGAGCTCACATAAAAACCCTACAGAGCTGAACAGCCCTGAAATCCGGCACTGAAACACAGCTCGCTTCACCTGCAAACACTTCCCTGCTGAATGATCCTCAGCTTTTCTCAGCAAGCCCAAAAATCTCTCCTGGCACCTCTCAGGTTTCCTGCTGCCTGGTCCCAGCCCTTGATGCAATCCCTGCCTGCCCACAGCTGGCATTTCAGGCTCTGCTGTAAAACCCAGCAACAATAAGCAACTGTTGAGCTGGGCAGGTGCTAAAATATTCCAACACCCAAGGCCCTGCTCTGCTGAGGCAATTAAAAATCAGATGTATTTATTTTCACTTCTTCCCCCTTTTTAGGGGGTATTACCAAGAAGCTGCTAATTGACAAAGGACGGCTCCGAGACCTCTGCAGTTGTTGGGAACTGGACACAACTGCTCCACTCAGAAAAAAAACCCCCTTGGATTCTGAAGATAAGAGCAGCACTGAGCTTTACAAAGGCAGTTACTCACAGCAAGGCAGGGGCCACGCCAGGGAAAGCAGCTGCAATGTTATAAGGTGCTATTTTATTTCCATTTCCACATCCACTGGAACAGCTATTAACTTTATCCACTGGAATTTCCAGCCGCTCCCGAGATTACTTTGCCCAACACAACCCGCTCAGCCTGTCCTGGCTGCAAACACGAACGCTTTTGCTTGAAGCCTTCACACCTTTCACTCTTCACATCCACACCTGCAGCAAGCTCTTTGCAACAGACTTTTATACAGCAACCATGCTGCTGTCAGTGCAAAAATGACTCTCAAAAAACCCTCCCGTCACACAGAGTTTAGGGTTTGTTGCTATTTTCCAAATAGTTCCCACCCATCTGGTTTATTCTAGAGATTCCTGCTTTGCTGAAGGGAAAGAGTGTTTTTAATTGCTTGTGAGCTGTGCATAATTAAACGAAGCAAAGCAAATGCCAGCATTAATTATGAAGTGGGACAGGTTAGTCTTCACCTGAGTCCTTCAGCACAAGCACTGAATGCTTCAGAGAAGCAGAGCAGCCTGAGATGTGCTGACACACAAGGCTGGGTGCCCAGGGTTTGCCCAACTTCCACCACCCCCACACAGCTCAGCTCAGGGCAGGTCCAGAAGACCAAGATAACCCAAGATGAGACCTTTGGTTTATTACCAATCCAACAAATGAATCACACCCTCCCAGCTGCAGTTACTCATTCTCTCTGATTCCTCAGCAGACTCTCAGAGGCTGTAAGGAAGGCATGAGCACATAAAATCCTGCAGCACTGTGGGGTGTCTGCAGCTCGCTCCAAAACGTGTACAAGATGGGCTGAAAACACAGATTGCCTGCTAGCTGGGGATCAAGGAATCAAAGAATACTTAAAGTTGGAAAGGATCTCTTAAAAATCATTGAGTCCAGTCATTAAGCTGAGAGCTGGGGAGAGAGGATGAAATGAGATATCCTGAGCTGCCCTTGGCTGGGACTTGTAAAAGCAGTCATGATGAGATCCATGAGGGATCTTACTTGTACTTTCCTGGGCAAGTACGAACTTTTCAGGAGGCCAAAGACCCTCCCTCCCCAGTAACCTCAGAGCAGCACACCCCTCCCCTGCTCTTCAGACCTTCCCATTTCTCCCTCAGCAGAGCACCACAAGGAATGATGGCTATTCTGCAACATGCAGCAAGCAAAGCTTGATTTCCTGCTGCCTCCTGCAAATCACTGGCAGTGATTCTGAGCCAGCTCCCACCAACTTCCCAGCAAGAGCACACTTCAGGAGCTGCTCCCATCTGCAAACACTGTTCCCTACACCATGGGGCCAAACAACACAACCAGGCTGGAAGATTGATGCTCACTGTCTCCTGGAAGCAGAACCAAGACAAACGACCGCCTTGCTGAGGCTGTGCATTTCCTCCAGCTAAGATGGTTTGGTGGGAAATTGTCTCCAAAAATAAGTTCTAAAAAGAGTATCCAACCCCCACAGGTACAGACAGACAATAAAATGTTTTGGGAGACAGCAATATAGAAAACCACTGGTGCTGAAGTGAATTATTTACAGCCAATGCTAAGATTTGTCAGAGATTCCAACAATCCCTTTACAGCTAACGAGAGCCAGAGTGTGAGACTGGGCAAATTGGGACCTGTTAAAGAGAGGAACTGGAAGCTTTGGAGGAGCAAAGCTGCCACCAGACACCTACAAAAACATGTCCAGCACCAGCTGATATATTCCCTTTGTCATGTAGGTGGAGAGGGAGATAAGCCATCGTGACTTGACGGGAAGAGCTGCGTGTCTGGGCGGGAAGATGGAGCTGCTCCCACACCCTCAGCAAAGTCTGCCAGCAGCAGGACTGAGTCTTCCCAAGCCAAAGGAGTGGGACAGCCTGGGGCAGGATGCTCAGCTCACCATGGAGCCAGCTGAAGGACTGCCAGGTGCTCAGGAGCTCTGACCAAGCTCTGACCAGCCTGGGGATGCTGGGGCTGTGCATTCCCACACAAGGGCAGGGAGCAGCCTCAGCCTCCCTGCACAACCCCTCAGCCACCTTCCTCCAAGCCAACTGCAATTTAGATAAGAGCAGATGCTTTATTTAAAGCTTGCATATTGAAGATCCCCATACACTGAGCCTGAATTATTCACGGACAGGACCAGCAGAAGCTTTAACACAATGGCACTGCCTCACTCTAGAGGAAGAAAAGGAATATTTGTCTCTCTCCACATGCTTTCTCCAGGCATCCAAAATTGCCAGTAAAGCTTTCTTAGCAGTCTCCTGGGTGGCTGGAACTCTTCTGAATCAGTGGCTTCAGACACCCCATGCCCTATGTCCATCCATGGAAGTATCAGCCAGCCCACACCAGAGTTTGCAAGGTAAGGCTTGTCCCTAAGTGCCTCCACACCAGCATCTGCTCCCTCCAGATGTTGTTTTCCTACATCCAGTTATGGGGAAGAAAAAAAAAACCCACAGCTCCTCGTACATCATTTCCAGTGAGAGACACAGATATATGGTTGTGGGGATTTCAGCCACACTGCCACTCACTCCTGAGAAAAGGAACACCTTTAAAAACGGAAACTTAATTAAAAACCGTAAATAAAACCAAATTGGTGGTGCTGTTGCCTTGGGAGCAGCTGGTGCCATTTGGCCCAGCACAGGCTCAGAGCTGTGTGTGATCCCAGCATCACACACACTGCCCCAGCTCCCCAGCCCAGCAGGATTAATCCCAACAAGAGGCACAGTGATCCTGCTCTCCATGTGCCACACTGCACATGGCTATCTCAGATGGCTGCAGAAATGCAGCAGCTGCTCAGTGTATCCTAAATGTCACCCTGCAGATCCACACTGGGCAAACTCTTCAGATTCCCTGTGCCTGCAAAGCAGAATGGCTCAGAAAGAGGAGTGTGGTCTCCTGGACTGGGAAAATAATCTTCTATGAAAATAGTGACTCATCTTATTCTGGATAAAGGTGGAATATATACTGTGTTAACACACATACCATTTGTTTACAGCCACATTTTCTGCCAGAGAAGCAGAGAGAAGCATCCACCCCAGCATTCCTGCATTAATATGGAACCTTGCTCTAAAATCCTAACACGTATGGAAGGTTAGAAAAATCCAGTTCCTTGATTTTTCAGATCCCTCACCCTCTGGCACCTGCCATTTAACACTCAACCCAGTTTTTCTCACTCCTTTTGAGGACCAAAATATATACAGAAGAGGGAAAAAAGCCCTAATCCTTGTCACCTTGCCAGGACATTCCACTGCAAGTATTCATGGTACGACTTGTACCAACAGCAGATCCTGAAATACTTCTCCTCACTCCTGCAGACCAGTTGGCACAGCCAACTGAACAAGCTAAGGGGAAGTCTGTGGATCCTTCCAAGAAAAAGCCTGCTACCAAAAAAACCATCATGGAAAGCAGCACATGCCTGCAAAGACAGGCAGAGCCAATTTTCCCTACAGCAAGAGATTCAGAGCAGTTCAGGTTTTCCTTCCTTCTTCCAGCCAGAATTGCTGCACAGGGAGTTCAGTTCTTTGCCCAAACACCGAGGGGTGATGACAACTCCTGACTCTGACGTATTTGGAGAAGGGCAGTCTGCAACTTCCCAACGAGCTTCTTGCCCAGGAAGCCCCAAAATGTGGGACCATCCCAGCATTCCACTCCTTCCAGCAAGTTACCACTCCACACCTTTTTGCCAACAACATTGATTCATCCTTAAAACACTGTGCCCATGGTGAAATGCTTCACCTCTTGTTCCCTTTCCACTGAATCACAACCAACCACCATCCTGGTGGCGACAGCAAAACTGCAGCCAGGAGAGGCTGAAAACATGCACAGCTGTGGGAAGATCATCCAAGCACGCCCAAATGATTTCTGTGGGGTTTTGAGCATCCCCAGGGTCAAGCCTCCAATACCACGTGCAAAGAGCCTGTCCAAAGTGCAAGTAAAGCCAAAACAGGGGAAAGCACCCCAAAACCAGCACAGCAAGGGAATCCCTGCAGTTTCCAGGACAGGAAGGCAAACAGCAGCCACTCACCAGGCAGGTGGGCTCAGAGGAGCTGGGGCTGGGTGGCAGGAGGGCTGCAGCACCCTGCAGCTGCAGGCAGGGCAGGGATGTCCATGTGGGAATTCACACAGGGCTCCATCTCCAGCGCTGTCAGCCTGCCACACCCCACTTGCACCAGACTTGCAAGCCGATATCCTTGAGGAGCAGAGCAATCCTGGAAGCTCATCAGCCACCACAACCAAGAGCAGACAGGCTGCTTCCTCTGAGCTCCTGAGGCAGCCGGGGATTGGAAGGGTTCCCCTCTGTGACACTGGCCTCCAAGGGGAGGATTGTCACCTGCCCACCATCACCGAGTGCCAGCTGGGCTGTCAGGCAGGGAACCACAGTGAGGGTCTTCCTTTCAGACCCTGTGCTTCCCTCTGCTCACCCCTGGGCTGTGTTGTGGATGTTGTCTGCCTTGGGCTCCCTCCTCCCAGCCCCTCATGCTGAGAGCCAGCTGCCTCTGCTCGAAACCATCAATCCCAGCCCAGGAACAAAGCCAAGGCACTGCGCCTGCCAAGGGGACTCAGCTGCAGCCACGGCTGCCATCACCACCCTCCCTCATCCAGGCTCTGCTCTGCACCAGGAAGAGCCACAGAGATTTTTTGGGGATGGCACCAATGACCAACCCAGCCTGCTCCAGGAGCTCCAGGGTCTTGGAACCCTCAGGTGAGTGACCACCACCCAAAAACTCCTCTTACAGGACCTGTGTTACAGCAGCTCCTCAGACCCAAAAGGTGAGCAGCAAAGCCCCCAGAGAATGGATTTTTAAGTGTAAAGCTTAAAGATGCAGAGACACAGCAGGCTTTGAAAAAACAGACTAACACCTTCCCAACCCCAATAGCACCCAATCTGAATCATTAACTGATTACATAGGATTGAAAATTTCTTTACAACTATTTCAAAGACCTCCCCCATCCCTTTCTGCATGCTCCCAAAAATGTTCAATGAGTCTGTGTCCCGGCATTCTGACACAAGATGTCAACTGAAGCTGTATTTTTAGCTTTACTACATAGTATAATTTTTGCAAAAGTACTATTTTTTGAATGTTAAGGGGAAATGGGATGAAATGTAAGTTATTAAAAGAGTTTCTTTTTATAGCATGCCAAAACATCACCATTCAGGTTGAAAATGAGGTACCATGTGTAACATCCCCTGACAACTCTGATCAACACTTACCCACATTCACGTGACTATCAACATAAAACATCATTTTGGGGACTTTGAAACATTTGTAAGCCAAAGGCAGATGCCTGGGTGACCACACCAGACCAGGCATGTGGTACAGCAGACACCAAGGTTTGCAGTCAGGCTTCTTTTTTTTTTTTTAATGATACAGAAAAACCAAGATTCATTTTTTTTAACAGCATATTACTGGAGAGCAGAACTGCTTCTCCATTCTGCAAACCATCAGTAGTGTGAAAAACAAAACCAGGCAGGAGCATGTTGCTGGGTCCTCTCTCCCCATCTCCCCCAAATTTAGCTAAATCTGACCCAATTCCAACTTAACCGTGTTACTCTGTGCAAAGAAATCAAAGCACTGAGAAATCAACGTGAGCCAAGGCAGTGCAACATGCTGCAATAAATGATGGGTTATCAAAAGTGGCACGACCCTCTGTACGTGCAGGTGCCACAGGAATAACCCAGAAGGGCATGTGCAGATGCAAAAGGAATTTTGGAAGTTTCTTTTTGCCTCCCAATTCTCATGGGTTTGTTTCTGCTGAGCACCAAGCTGAACCCAACCTTCTAGAAAAAGAGGATCCTGTCTGCATTTATTATGCATCCAGCACCCTGAGTTCTGACTCCTCTTCCCTAACAATGATTTTAGAGAAACAGATTCACCTCTGACTCTGCACTGGTTTTGTTCTTAGCCTAAGGAGTAAGCATTAAAGAACTGTTTTGTGTATATCTACTGTAGCAAGGCTCTTATTTCACTTCCAGGCCAGTTTGGGTTTTTTTTTTCGCAAACCACTTAACATCAAATGCAGAAGAGAAACAGAGAGAGAGCAGAGTTTTGCATTGAAACAGAGAGTGAGAGTGATGTCCTTCAGACAAATCAGCTCCTGTGGTTGAAGCATGCACAGCTTTCCCAGCCACAGCCCGCCTGACCTGCACCTGAAAACTCTGGCAGCCTCCCATGAGGCTGTGACGGGAAACAGGGACACAGCGAGAGGCATGAGGGGAGCAGACAGGAAAAAAAGCAGCTCAGAGAAAGTTGTGAGGGGAATGCACAAAGAGAAACAAAAACAATGAAAGCGGGGAGGAAGAGCAGCAGCAGAGGAAGCGGAGATGGGGGAGGAAATGAGCTCTTCTCACTCCTCCCTGCAGCCTCGGGAGCCACAGAGCAAACCCAACCACACGGCTTCATTTCCTATGCTCAACCAGCCAACACAACCAGGCTCAGCAACCCGAGCAACACAAGTGAGGGGGTGGGGTGGGGTTTTTTTTGTTGTTTGTTGTTTTTCAGACTCCTTTAAAGGTAAGAGACCAGAAGGCAAAGGTGACACTTGAACAGCAGAAGGAATCAGAACTGGCGCTGAGCCTGAGCAGGGTCAGCACCCAAAAACAGCATCCCCACTGCCCAAGGGTCCCTCCCAACCCTGCTCCCAGCCCAGAAGCCTGGCTGGTGCAGACAGGAGCCTGCCAGTACCTCTCACTGCCCGGCTGGAACTCGGAGAGCAGGGACGGCCTCCGCCGCTGCGGCTGCATGATGGACCCCGGCGCCAGGTGGGAAGCGAAATCTCTGGAATGGTGCTGGTACTCCAACAGTGCCACGTCCTGCAGGAACAAACACAGCTCATCAGCCTGCTGGGAACTCTCAAACAAGCACAGAATAACTCAAAAAAAACCCAAAAAAAACCCCATGCTGCTGTTCCTCCTTTGGGTCACAGAGCTCAGTGGTTTGCCCATCCCAAAAGTTCTCATTGACTCCCAGTCCCACACTGCATTGGAATGGCAGCTCAGATCCTTGTTCAATCTGCCTTCAGCACGGCTGGCTCATAGCAAAGGACCCCAGCGAGCCCAGCCCAGCCACTGAGCACCCACACATGGATTTCTGGCATCCGAGCACTCCCAATGACAACTGTGAATCCAAGAGTAAGAACAAAATTAAGTCACAGGATACTTTCAGCTTCAATAGTCCACACAGCAGCATGGAGAAAGAAAAAAGGGGAGGGGGGAAAGGAGAGAAAAAAAAAAAATCACAACTGTTATCTTGAAAATGTTCCTTTAAACACAGCTCCCCTGGGCTGAGCTCAAGGGGTTTGAAAGGACAGTTTGCTGCTTATTATGTGTACGTCCCTTTTGTTCCTTGACCCTTGGAGAGTACAGTACAGTATGTTCCTGATTTTAATTAAATAAGAAGCCCTCCTGCTCTGTGCCACAGACCAATTCCAGCAGCAGTATTTTAGGCAGCCACATTCAACTGCTATTTTTTATTTGCAGATAGATGCTTGACCAGCAGACTAATCATCTAATTAACAAAGACCTTCAGCAATGGCACAGAAAACCCTGTCACAGAATAACCCTGGTAACACTGACACACATTTACCTTAGAAGAACCAATTCCACCTGGGAGTCTATTTTTGAACAGTTCTCAACTGTAACAAGAAAGCTTTAACTGCCTCAAAAAGAATAAAGGAATTTCAGGGTCTACAGAAAAAAATAAGTCAATAAATAAGACACCACATGCATGCAGCTGACTTGGGCAGGGAGGGTGTCAGCCCCAACAGCTGTAAGAGGAATTATTTGATCTGATGTAGTGAAGATCAACATGCTCCAGCCCTAGAGAAGCTGGGAATTGTCCCAGCAAGGTGCATGGCAGGCAAAAAAAGGGTTTGGGAGCTTGAACAGCAACAGCCTGAGCCTGGAGATCCCCTCTCCCAAGCTGGAAGTGAAAAGAGCAGCCTAGCAGGGGATGTCACGCTGTCCTCCAGTAAGCTGGGGAGTAGAAGGGAGTATCAAGGCCCATGTTTGACCATCAGAGAATAAAACAAGAGTTTTTCTGGAGAGTCAGGAAGAAAATCAGAGATTATAAACATTTGGCCTGGGAGAGCCAGGAAGAGTTGGCCACATCCAACTTCTTGTGCACAAAAGCCGAAAAGCCAAATATCAAAGGGAGGAAGAAGGGAATTGTGGTGTCCTGTGGGCCACCACTTGTGCCTAGAAAGCTGTGGCAGTTTTTGGAATTTATTTCTCCCCACTGCCAGGCAGTAGTGTGGTGCTATTCCTTCTGTGTAGTGACCAACGTTGGGAAACAGCAGAACAAGAGACTCTGCAGCCCCAGCCCAGGTTCTTGTGACATTGAGAAGGGCATCACTTGGACAGGGTCCACTGATCCTCTGTAAATCCAGGTGTCTGGGGAGGATGCAGGACATCACTCCAACCTCAGATGGGACAAACACGTCTGAAATGAGGGAGCCCATCAGCTCTTCCAGGCCCAGCCAAGCAAAATCCCTGCCTAAAACGAGCTTCCCCACGTTCACACTTGTCCTGGTTGGAAATTAAAAATAAATATTTAAATGGAAGAGTGATGCAGCTCCTGACATCCACCTACAAAACAAACACCTTGTGTCTGGGAAGACACAGCAACAGGCCCAAAACCAGGACTGTCACTTTCTGTGGGTGTACAAACAAGAATTACCTGTCTGGGAGGCTCAAAGGCTGTGCCCTTGAGAAAAAAAAAAAGGCTCTTGCATGTCCCAAGAACCATCTGTTTTTCCTTTTTCCCCTGCCCACACTCAGCGGAGTTTTTGCCTCTTCTAACCTCACCAAAAAATGGATGGTGGAGCTCAAAACCTGCTGGTGTGGCCTGGAGGGACCCTGACCTGCTCTGCCTTGCTGACATGAGTTTTACAAGGAGAAAACAAAACCTAAAAATTAGTGAGGAGGATTAAAATGGACAGATTTCTGTGATGAACTGTTAGGAGGCACCGTGGAAGGATGCAGGTGGATTAATTGCTCAGAAAGTCACTCCAGTAAATTGCACTGTGAGCGTTTTTCAAATGTAAACACCAGAAAGGTTTTATGAGCTGCCTTCAAACTGCCTGGTGGACTTGGCAGTGCTGGGCTCATGGTTGGACTGGATGATTCTATGGGTATTTTCCATAAGTGATTCTGTGATTCATGAGAGGCTTCAATTTTCTCTTGCACAGTTTTAAAGACCCCTGCAGGGAGGCACCTTGCTGCCACCACCACTGCACCTTCCACAGACACAGGAGCAGCACCCACCTGAATTCCCCACCACTGAATCACACAGATGTGATGTAGCCCTCACCCTGACCTCAAATTTCTAGCACCTGCTCACGGGCAGCTTCAAGACAACTGAAATAAAACAACTGAAGAGCCCTGCAGCCCCAAAGTGCATGGTGCTCCTTTTCCTCTCCATTGTTTTGCTCAATTCTGTTTTTTTCTCCTCCTCTCCCCCTCTCTTTGCATCTCCTCCTGCCCTCTGTAAACCTTCCTCCCACCCCACAGATCTGCTAATTTACCCTCTCCAGACCTTTCAAATCTCCAACTTTCTCCAGTTAGGATTTTCTTCCTTTTACATCAACTCTCCTGTTGTTCCTGGTGGTTCAGGTGCTCCCACATGGATGTGCTTTGGGAAGCTTTGCAGATTTCATTAATTCAGTAAATGTTATGACAGAAAGCAAGGAAGCAGAAAGACCATGGATAGTCAGGGGGCTCTGGCAGGTCAGATTTGGGGGGAGGAGGCCAGCACCAAGAGCATTGCCAAGACACCAGGAGTGCCACAGCATCGCCACAAGCCACCCAGCAGAGCAGGGCAACACCAGGCAAATCTTCAGATCAATGAAATGCTGAAGACCCCAAAGTGGCCTCATTAAAACACACTTCTTCACACAAGACTAAAGAGGGACTTAGGCTCAGCCTAAGGGACTGAAAGCATCCTTTGCTGCCCAACAGAAAGGTGGACACGTCCCTGCTGCTCCTGTGTGGGGTGCTGGGAGGGAGAGCCTGGGAGAGCACCCTGAGACTCAAGGCTTCTGTGCTATCCCTTGATTTGAGAGTGCCAAGAACACTATTTCCATCCCCTTCCTGGAAAATCCTTCTACCCCAAATAACCTGAGTCTACCAGGCTCATTTAGATTTGCTAAATCAAACTGTTTAAAGCCAGGCTCCTGAACACAGCATTACAGAAAAGTTCTTGGTGACACACAGAGAAAAGCCCAACAGAACGAGAAAGGAAGAAGCTTCCTCACCACCCCCACCTTTTAAAATCATTTTAAAGCTTCCAGCCTGCTGCCTTACCTACCATAAAGTCTCCAGCAAACTCCTGAGTGTTGTCCCCGACCTCAGGGTCACCCCCACACTAAGCCAACAACGCAGGCAGCCGCTCTGCCTCTCTTGCTTTCTGTTTTGGACACGTGCACTTGCTGGTGTGCTGCACTTCTCCTTCCCCTGCCTGCAGCTGCTGGGTGCAGGCTGCCTGATCTCCAAGCAGCAGGAAGAAGGGCAGGACTGGGAGCGATGCTGAAGCACCCCCAGGTGCTGACCTGCAGCACTTGGACCATGCCACGCCACAGACAAGAGCACCTGTGAGCCTGCACTCCCAGCTCCAGCACCAAGCACATCCACACAGACGAGGCACACGACTGCTCCATCCAGATGGCCTTCCCACAGCTCCAAGAATTAACCTCTCAGGAGAGGAGACAGGAGGCCTGCAGAAAGGAAGCCTGGAGCTGCTCTTGCAACAGAAAGGCGAACTGCTCCTCCTCTCCTCCTCCCACCAGCAGAAAAACAAGTACAAACACCCAGTGCTTCTGGCTTCCTTGGAAAAGAACTCTGGAGCAAACCCACGGAGACCTAGAGCGCAGCCAGACGAGAACCTGCAGCACAGCTCGGGCAGCCCGGAGCGTGAGATCCGTGCTGGGCGCTTACCAACCTCAGCCGAGAAAGCAAGCGGGAGCTCCCCGCGCGTTTCGGTGTAGGAGCCTTTGCTCAGAAACCACGGGCGCTTGTTTTGCCGCGCCACCGAGGAGGAGCAGCCCGGCTCAGCCACCACATCCGCCAGCTGGGCTCCCCGGCCCCGAGCCGCCTCGAATCACGGCAGCACCTGCCGAGCTCAGCCGGTGACAAAGCCACTGCCCCACGCTGTCCTCGTCACCTTTCACAGGCAGACAAACTGGCCTGGGCACTGCACACGCTCCTGGAGGAGCTAATGCCAGCTCCTCGCCACCTCCACCATGGATTAGGGCTGCTCCTTACAACTCACCCAGTGCTGTGTTACAAATAATGTTTATTTTTCTAACAATGTGCCGTTTCTGCTGGAACGCTCAAAGAGGCCAATTAACAGCAGCGTGGTACAAATAGTGAGGAGGAAAAAAAAAAAAACAATGCCAAAACATCCCTATTTATTTCACTTCTCATGAACTGGCCCTTATCTAATCTCACAAAGGATGCCTGGTCTGTCCCTGCTGCTGGCGAGCAGCTCGCGTGCCGTTCTGGGAGCTGTTAACCACAGGGGAAGTGGTGACTGATGGCACAGGGCTGGTGCCCCCCAGACCTGGTGGCACTGGTGGCACGTAGAGCCACAGCTGGACACTTCACAGCTGCTGCTCTGGCATGTCTGCGTGGACAACAAGGTGGCCAAGACATGACCACGCAGCCTTGGCTCCCAAAGCCATCCCATTCCCTGGGGAAGCACAGGGCTTGTTGAGCTTCCTGCACCCCCAGAACCACACAGCCAGCATGGAGCAGCAAATCCCAGCTTGGAACATGCCAGCAATTAATTTGTGGAGTGGACAAAGCAGCACAGGCTGCTCTGGTGGCTTTGTCAGAGACAGGGGATGTTTCCCATCCCTGCTCTGCACACCCTCGACTTTGGAAAAAGAAGTTGCCTAACATCTCTTTCTGCCAGCAATGAGTGTGACCTATTTTAGCAATAAAAGGAAAAGTTCTCTGGTGCCTGGATACCCCTTGGCACTGGCAGCACAGCATTTGCTCATCAGACCGAGAAATGCACTTTTTAGCATTCGCCTGAAGAAAGTAATTTTTCCCAAAGCCAATTCTCAAAGGTAACAGGAAGGGGAAAGGTTTGGGAGGAACCAGGGTGGCAGCAGAGCTGTCACTGCATAAGGTCCAGACACAGCTTGGGCTGTGACAGGACCAGTGTGGCACAAAACCCACCATGCTCAGCCTCCACAGCCCAGAGGAACTATCCTCTGCTGCTGAAAACCTCCTCTGAAGCACAAAGGAGGTGATTATTGACCCAGACAGGTTGTCCACAAGCACAATGCTGTCTGCCCAACTTCCTCCCCGAAACCCTGTGAGGAGTTCACTGCAGATTTAAGAAAAAAATACCAACAACAATAACTCCTCCAAAATCAGCTCCTCCATTGAAGATAAGGTCAGTAATAAAAATCTGGCTGAATATACGCATTTTTATCTTGCCTACAGGGATGCAACATGTGCTGAAAAGACAAACACCCTTATTGTTCCCAGACAGTCTCACTGCCATCCAACTCTCAGAAGCTGCTGACTTGGCCTTTTGTTTCAGGAGGTGACCACACCGCGCGTGGCCCCGCGTTGAAGGTGCTGATTTCTGCTGCCATTCCTGTGCCCAGGCTGCTGCCAGCACTGACAGCATCTGCACAGCACTGCACCTTTCTCCATGCCCTGTCCCCAGCTCTCCAGCAAAGCAGGGCTGGCAGCAGCACTTGGCTGCCCTGTGTGAATGTGCCATTCATGGAGCAGTCACGTCTCGGTGAGGACAGCTCTCAGCTGTTGTGGCTTCCCAGTCATCTGATCCGTGCTGGCTGCTGGAGCCAGCCCTCTCCCCAGCAGCCAGAGGTGCCCACAGAGCAGCAGCACATCCACTACAGTGCTGCTTTTCAGCCTCTCTGCATCACAAGACTTTTGTCCCAGTCGCATCCAGGCGCCTTTGAGTCGGGACTGACCCGTGTGTCCTTCCTCCAGCCCCAGGCCTGGTGCTGTGCTTCCTGAAGCCACAAACGCCCATCCAGGGCGAGCAGCTCTCTTCACACAGCAAACCCAAACCTTCTGCCCTAAAAGGCACCAGGTCATTTAGCTCACCATCGCATCTCTTGTGTAGCACAGCTCCCCACCACCTCCTACCACACCTGCTCCCGTATACCTGCAACCCATCTGCAGGTCCTTTTAGCTTTCCACATCCCCTGCTCTCTCCTACACTTCCTTGCACCTCCACAGCAAATCCTTCACTTGCTCAACATTTTGAATAAATATTGTAACAATGACAACCAGCACAAGTCCCCAGTCTTGCAGAAGGTGCCTCCAGGGGCTGGTGGGGCAGTGCAGAGTCAGGCCTGAAGCACATGGAAAGGCTCCAAAAGTGGCTTCAGTGGCTTTGCCAAACTGCATCAGCAGTGAAAGTTCTTTCTTCCCCCGTGGATTTACAATCTTGAGATCAACCAAAAGCAAAGCATCACCTTCTGCATCAAATCATGTCCAAAAATAAGATTAGGGACCAACCATAGAAGTTTACTGTAGCTTTAAGTAAAAGAAGTGTTTTGGATAAAGGCTGTATCCTAGGGAAAACAAGATTTAAATACAAACTGCTGTAAGCCAACTTCTTCCCAGCAATGAGAAGGAGACCCTAGGGCAGGGAATTAGGTGTCCTGTTCTTTCACCTCCAAGCTCTGCCAGTCCCAGAGCAGAAAGCCAATTTTCCGAAATCCACCACTGAGCTGCCCAGAGCTAATGCAATCTGTCACTGGAAAGGTCCTCAAGAGAGATGGTGCTGAGTTCTCGTGACAGACCCAATCAGTCAGTATTTCCAAGGTTTGTCTTTTATTTTCAGGTTTTATTCCTTCAAACATTAGCTGGAGCCCAGCAGGCAGAATTCAGGATATCCCTCACTCAGCTGGTAGCAGGAGGTTGTTCTTTGTGCTCGGAGGATCACTGTCACATTTTACTCCCAGGAAACAAAAGTGTGAATAACCACTCCAAGGAAAACCAACACAGCAGCACAGCACAGTGCCCCTGTGCAGGCTTACCTGGCGCTGCTGTGCCACACCGATCACGTCACCACAGAGAGGAGCCAGCTCCTGCCATCCCTGGATTCCACAGCAGGGCACTGGCTTCAACTCACCCTGCTGGGAGGAGGAGTCTGGGCAGGGAAGGCACTCCAGTCCCCCCAGGCCACCTTTTGGCTTGGACACCAAATCAACACGCAAGTTTGCACCGAGCTCTTGTTCCTGGTTCACACAGACAAGGAAGTTATTTATCATGGGCCAAAGCAAACCAGCCATGGGGCTGGGATGCTCCTGCACAAGGGCTGGTTTGCAAATGGGGACTTAATGAAGGAACTGCTGAGCTGCTCCCAGGCAGGAGAGGTGGCACGGGAAAAGCACAGTGGTCTCAAAGCTGGAGCAGAGGAGGTGAGGAGGGTTGAAGCTCAGCTTTCCATCCCAGATGAAGCTCTGTGCAGGGAATGGGGGTACACAGCAGGAAGGAGGCAAAATGAGCCTCTTGCTTAGCAGGGAGGGAAAATGCTCACAAAGGGGAATTTAAGTGATGATGGAGCCCCAATTTCATATGAATGTGCACACACCCCAATCCTACCAATCCCTAATCCTGTTTAGCATCTCGAGTACATAAAACACTTAAAGCACCCCAAAAGCAGAAGCTGTTTGGTCACAAAGGACACCTTGTGTGCCCTGACCCCCAGCATCTCCAGCAGCTGACAGCACCCTCCTGGAAAGCACAGCCTGCATCCACAGCCACACCATCCCTGCTCTGAAATGTCAGGGCACTGAGGAGCAGGAAGGCTGCTCAGGAGGTCACAGCAAGAAACTGGATTCACACAGGAGCAAAAGAGGGGAACTCTTCTGCTCCCAGGGAATATTGATCATGAAGAGGTTTTAAAAATAAAGGGGGATGTGCACTACACAGGAAAATTGATCTGTTTACAGAAAATATCTGCAAGTTGCCTGAAAATTAATATCCTTCATGCGAAAGTTTCCTTTGAGAGAGCATGAACTTTGGACACATTAGAAGGTTAAGAGCGTAAGTAATGTGTTTTTTCACCTTTAGCTAAAGGTCACGGAGCATTCAAACAATTCCTCTGTTTCCAAGCTGAACATGACAGAAATCAACTGCTCACACCAACATTACAGCTAATGAATATGGAAAACAGAAATGTTTTCCCTGCACTTTGGCCAAGAACCACTCCATGCCCTTAAGAAGAAACTGCTGATTATTGGAGATTTTAGTTTTACCTCAGCAAAGTCAAACAAACCAGAACCTTTTCACTAAGCTTCCTTCTTCCCGTTAAAAGCAGGTTGACTTGTCAAAGCTTTATGCAAGTCCTTGTCTACTAAGACAGAATTAAATCCAGGATCATTATAAAATTTTCCACCATTTTCACATCACACCCAGCCTTCCCAACAGCTTTTGGGACCAGATATCTCTCTGAGTGAGGAGGAAGAGGAGGAAGACACTGCTGCTTACCCTGTGGAAGAACCCATTTGCTGTGTCAGCCATTGGAGAGAGCTCAGTCTGGGTCAGACCCACGGGTTCACAGCCCTGCCCAAAGCTGGCAACCAAGAGTGAAACCAGACAGCAAACATCCTCACTCAACCGGTACTGGATCTTCTCTGCCAGCCCCAAACTCAGCAGCAGCTCGTGGAACATGCTGCTGGGAGGAGGTGCCCATATGTACAAAGCATATTTCTGTTTGTTTACTTGAAATACACTTTTTTTCCCCCCATTTTGTTGGATATTCCCTTGGGCTTTATGTGATGGGAGAAGAAAAATCCCTCAGCCTGCTTCCACTGCCTCCTGCCCCTTCACAACATCCCCTCTCACTTGCCTCATCTGTGAAATCAAACAGCTGCAATCCTTTAAATCACTTTTCATAAAGTGTCTCCAAGCCTAAAATAATGTCACGGCTCATTTCTGAGCTCAGCATTCCTGCCGCGCCGCATTTCCCTGGGTGCGACCGTCACACTCGGGCTGTGATTATTTATTTATATTATAATAGCATCTGCAGCCCTGCTGTGCTCAGCCCTGCACACGCGCCCAGGAGGTGACCCAGGGCGTTTCCACCGCCAGGATAAGGATCCCTGAGCTGATGAATTCCCAGGAAAGGATGCCTTGGAACGCAACAAACCAGAACCGAGATTTAATTAGACGCAAGACATGTTAGTGTCGGGTTGGTTTTGGCCTCTCTTGGTTTCTTCCAAACAAGCCCTCACTGTGCAAACACACCCCATGACAAAACTGACCTGGCCAAGACATGCAAGCAAATACCGCTGACTTTTCATATTAAACAGTGCAGCAACTTCAAAGGAACTGGGCTCTCCTCTCCCAAGCAATCCCACCAGAGATCAGCTCCAGCCCCAGAGCCATGGCCAGGTTCCAGCTCATGGCGCCGCCGAGCAGGAGACACGTGTTTGTGAACAGCTGAGAGCAGATCATGCAGGGACACGCTCCCACAAACACTCTGCTGCCCTCCCAGCACAGCCAAGGTGTGTCTGTTTGTGTGAGGCTGGCACATTTCTGCCCACGGGAGTCTTTCCATCCAAAAAAAAAAAAAAAAATCTCAGCTCGGACCTCTCCTGCATCCAGACACCCAAAAGGTATCGCATAACTTGGGGTGATTACATGTGTCTGTAAAAATAGCTGCTAGATGTCAATGCCAGCAACTTCTTCCAACATTAATACAACAGAATAAAACCAGTGCTCACTGCAGGCTGCAGAAACCCCCAGCTCACCCCACTGAAACAACTGCCCTGCTCTGCTCCTCCTGCTGCAGCACTGAGGGGAAGCAATTGGGATTTTACAGGAGACAAGAGCTCAGCACCCCAAGGACAGGAGCCATTCACACTTTTTAAACCAGTCTTCACACTGCATTTTGAGTTCCTTTGGTTTGCTCTTAAACCAGTCTTGCAACAACTGCAGATCCTGCTCACCTGGTCGCATCCTCCTCCTGCTCAGGGTTCTGATAAAAAGAGAGCTGGGATTTTCTTTTTGAGACAAATGCTCTTGGTTATGTTCCAGCCCCCAAACAAACACGCTCTCACTGAAGCAAAGCTCCCATAAATCGAACCAGGTCAGCATGTCTCATAGCCAGGATGAAAAGCCTCTTTGTGCAGCAGCACGCAGGCCCCGAGCGATGTAGATGAGCCAGCAAACGCCGCCAAGAGCTCGTCCCGCGCCCTCCTTAACGTTTCTATTTCAAAGCCTTTCCAATCTCCGGCTCTGCTCCCTGTGCCACTCCGCTGAAGGCAGGCAAAGAGGGCAAAAGAGGGAATTTCAGCCCTTCACTGGCATTTCATGGGTTTCCAGGCTTTCATTCAGCACAGGCTGAATTTGACTATTCAGTATCTGTCACTGTCAAACATAACCCCCAGACAAGGTCTCCTCCCTGATTTGTGTTTCAGGCACCTTCCACCTCACTGTGATCCACAAAGAAGCAGCTCCAAAGACCCTTGGAAGTGCGAGCCATACTCCAGTACCTAATAAGATTCCTTTAAGCAGCCTGAGCTGACTAAAGCTGTTCCACTAAGAAGAGTTTCTTCCGCTAAGGGCTTAAACTGAAAACATTCACCCATCCGGGAAGAGCAAACACAGGCATGAGTGAGACAGCACAGAAAGGAGAGGCTGAATCCAGGTGAATTAACCTCTGTGAGTTCTGGTATATTCAACAAGACAGAGCCAAAAAAAAATCTAAAAAAAGATCATCTCCAGCTTATGCCTTGATCCAAGAGAAAAGATTACAGGTCAAGACTAAGAGGAGGGAAAGGAGGGGAAGGATAAAATGGAAAGCTCAACAGCTCAGTTATCTTCTTGCTCTCCAGGAGAGCTGCATAAAGAGAGGCAGGTCTGCCAGCATAGGGCAGGAGCAGGCTGACTCTCAGCAGTGTGCCTGGGAACCAGGAGAGCGCTCCTATGGGTGTGAGGAGCAAGGACTGGGGTCACTGGGGCAGTGAGCCCACATACAGAAGAGGATGGTCCTTCCCTTGTGATTCAGTGCAAGGAAAGGCCATGCCAAAAAGGGCTAGAGGGCACAGGCTCCTGCTCCCCAAGA
The DNA here is from genome assembly GCA_009812075.1 of Sialia sialis. Lineage (NCBI taxonomy): Eukaryota > Metazoa > Chordata > Aves > Passeriformes > Turdidae > Sialia > Sialia sialis. The sequence continues at coordinate 4,905,992 of VRYO01002095.1, read as the reverse complement.
ATGGTCAAACCTTCCCCTCTGCCCCAGGCTGGATGCTGCACCCAACCAAGAGTGCTCTTGCAAAGAGGACAAACAGACACAGGTGCTCAGAAAGGATGAGCCAGAGCCCACGAGCACCACCACAGCAAATGCTTAGAAAAAGGCTGGAAAGGGAGAGAAAAACTGAAAGCACCATATGGAGAAACAAAAGAGGATCCCATGAGAGAGGAACAGTGAAATCCTGCACCGCAGGCACGGAAATGGTCTGATTTCTCTGCAACAGCCACATCCGAGAGCAGCCCAGCGCTGGGGACACCCACGTGGCTCCCACCCTGGAGAGGGAAGGGAAGGGAAGGGAAGGGAAGGGAAGGGAAGGGAAGGGAAGGGAAGCCTTGTCCTTACCGCGTGCGGTCGGGCAATCTGTACCGGGTAGGACATGGCGTGCGGCGGGTAGCGCGGCTCGGCCGCGCGCCAGCTCTGCGTCACGGGCTGTGTGGAGCCAGACATGGCCGAGGAGCAGGCGTGCCAGGGGCTGCTTCCAAATCACCAGCAAAGGCTTAGGACAGCAGGGAGCTCCTCTTCATCCTGTGTGTGCTTCCCACGGCGCGCAAGAGCTGCAAGGAAGGAGAGCAGCAGGTTAGAATGCAGTCGGCTGGAATTCTGTGAGGCAACCATCAGGCCTTGGGCCATCACCAAAACCTCAGCGCCCTCACAATTCCCCACAGCCCCGTCTGCCATTTGGCAAATCCCACTGCCAAGTTTTCTCTGCAGATTACTCCTATCACAGGAAATCCAAATGTAAGATTTTTACCAAATTTATCCCACCCAATTTCCCTGGAAAGCCTTCACCCACCACCAGCAGGATGAGGAAGCCAAACTGCCAGCTATTTCTTTGCTGATCTCTGTCTCTAAGTCTCTTGGAGATGGATTTTTTTTCTTTTTTTGCAGGGTGACTCAGTTTCCAAAAACACGGTCTAGAGTTTTGGCATTTCAACACGAGGTCCAAAAAACCACAAGGTTTCTCCCCAGCCCATCCCTTTCAACATCCACACTTTCCCATGTCAGTGCTTTTTTTTTCCAAGCTGTGGCCACTTCTGCAGCGTTCTGAGGTAAGCCCTGATCTAATGGCAGGAGGGACACCAGGCACTGACCTGCCTGCAGCTGTGTCCATCCATGAAGCTCCAATAAAACCCAGGACTAAAGCATGTCACACACCTCCAGTGACACCTGGATCAGCTCTTCTGACAGGGACTGAGTGCCAGAGAACACAGCAAAGCCCCGAGGGTATTTTCACAAACACCCATCACCCACACATTCACTCCTGTGCTACCTGATGCAATTCCTTTAGCAGCTGCAACAAAATGAGGAAAACCAACAAAGTGGGAAGGTGCCTCTGGGCCCCAAGGGGAGATCTACAAGTTACTGATGTTCACAGCTACTTCACACTGTTTGCTTGGTGATTATTTTAAGCCTCCTGTTTTTTCTCTGGATTACAATGAAAATGTAACAAAGGCCTAAATGCTGCCCTTGATCGCTGTCAGTGTGAGGTGTGTTAACTATTATTCTCAAATTAACAATGATTAATTATTCTCAAATAAACAATAATCATCCCCTGGGTCAGGAGATGTTATCAGGACTGATCCCAAGGGACACAGGGCTGATCCAGGGACAGCCCCAGCTTCCTGGGACTCATTCTCCATCCCACCCAAAGCTGTGCACACCTCCTCCCCAGTGCAGGTACGTGTCATGGATGGATTTGTGCAAGGTTTTTGGCAGCATCAAACGCTTCCAGCAGCAAAGGAGACTTCCAGTGCTCCCAGCAGCCTCTCCCCACACTTGTGGTCTCTGTGCATGGGGAGCACAGCCAGCCCCAGCCAACGCAATTTCAACTGAAACAGCAGTTGGCGTGTAAAAAACCAAAAAGGGGGTGGGAAAGAGGGGAGAAAAAAGAAAAAAAAAATAAAAAAGAAAGAAAGAGGAAGCTTTTCTTTTTCTACTTCTTTCCCCCCTGTGAGACCACAGATGAACCCATGCTGATAAAGCCCTCGCTATCTGCTGCAGGCAGGCATCACTGGTTTGTGATGCAGCCTCAGAGCCAGAAATAAACCAAAGCAAGGCAACGTTCCCTGGCAGCCAGAGCAAGGCAGCCCCTCTCACTCACACAGGGGTCAAATCTCAGAGAAACCATCCTTTCAGCAAATCCCCATGAAGCCCAAGGATGACAGACACACAAAGACATCACCACGCTCCTGATGAGGGTCAGGTGAGTCTCTTTGAAAAAGGTATTTCACCAAGTGACAAATGGAAAAAGACAAGGTTTAGCTCTCAAGGCAGGGTGCAAAGGGGCAACCAGGTCCCTCCTGCTTTCAGCTCAGTCCCTGCACAAGAGCTGGGATTCCCCCCCAGTTCTGGAGCCTGCTGAGCCCCAGGGCACCTTACCTGGCAGCCCAGGGAAGCAGCAGTGGCCTGGGAGCAGCCTCCCCATGCCAGAGCCTGGCGTGCTCAGAGCAATCCACCCTGGGCAGGAAAGCCCCTGAGCACGCAGGGGAATTCAGAGGTACCCAGAACAGGCGTACTCACACTTCCAGTATGACTGTCCCACTTCCCCTCACGCTTCCCACTGCATGGGATTTCAATCAGCCATTCCCACCCTGAGCTGGGGACTGTGCCAGGAGGTTCCTGCCACGCTCAGCCCTGCAGGGACACTGCAGCAGCCTCCCAGCTCTCCTGCAGCCCAAACCCTCTCTGCAGCCGCCCAGGACTCCTGCACGGGGCTCCAAAAGCTCCGTGGGATCTGCAGTAATTTAAGGTACTTTCCCAATAACAGATTCAAACTCGGACATCTTGGCCTACAGCCACCTACAAATTAATTAGCACATGTAAATATATACATATATACACACAGACACATACCCAACCCAGAGTCCCTGGCAGCTTTCAGCAAGCCAAGGCTTTCTGGAAGCACAGCAGGTAGACCTGACCATGCTGAGGCAGTTGCCTACAGTAAAAGAAATGTGATTTTTTTTTTTTTTTTTTTTTTTTTTTTTTTTTAATTCTTCAGATCAGCAGTTCAACTTAAAACACAGCACCAGGTGCAAAGCCACATGGTATCGAGCTCTAAAAGAGTTTTAAAGCTTTTATGCCTTGGTCTGCGCAACTGAAAAATGTTAACTGTCTGCTAGAGGAATTCAGACACAGAATGAAAATACAGGGGGCCAACAAAACTGTCCTGCAGCAAGGCACAGCGTCTGTGAGCTGTGTCCTGTCTTAATCACAAGCCTGCAAGAGCACAGAAGGATTTTTCCTTAACAAGGACATCAAACAACCTCTGCCTCTATGGAGGCTTCTTGTTAGAAGCCCTGGGAAGACGAAAGTAAAAATCACATGGTCCTTGCAAGCAGGCAAGAAGCACTGTCCATGCATTTCCACATTTCCACATCTGCAGGTCACCAGCAAGAAGCACGTCTTGCAGGGCATGCACTGGTGCCTTCACTGCTGCAGCTGGGATGCCACTGCCACCTATTCCCAGCAGAAGACACCAAGTTGCCTCCTCCTCCAAAACTTTTTATTAATTATTTTTAAGGGAGGAACATGAACAATAGGAATAGATTAATGGAAGTAAGAGAGAGAGTGCAGCCAGGCTCTTTAAATCTTTAAAATCAAACTGTTTAGTTCTTACTTTCTCGACTGATTTTGATGAAGAACAGACATTGTCTCACAGGAAAGGTATTTCCCCCCCCAGTTAGAGTCTCCATCTGAGACTGTTTTACCCATAGACCTGCATTAGCCATTACAGCACTGGGTACCAGGAGATTTATGGTCTCTGATTAGAAACAGGAGAAAGCTGTGGAGGTTATCCAAAACCAGGACTACAACATGAACCTGTGGAGGAGGTGAGCGCCTATGGAACCTCCTGTATCTGTTTATTTTCACCTGTTGAAAAACTCACAGGATTCCACCCCACTGCTGAAGCCTTCAGAACTCCCCCTGCTCTCCTGTTTCTCTTCTTCACACGCCATTTACCATCTAAAATTGTTCCCCCATCACCTGTTCTCCCAATTCACACCACAAAAGGGCACAGAGGAGCCCACAGTACCCTGCAGTCACCTATGGATCCCCAGCCCACAGCAAAACCTGCACTGACATGGGCAGGATCCTGCTGAAAGCCTGCAGGTCTAAAATAATGGGTTTGCAATTAAATCCAGCTGCAAAAAAAAAAAAAATTAATTAATATCATTCAACACATTTGCTGCTCTTCAAAGTCAAAGACAACCTTCCTGATTTGTTCTGGACTCCTCAGGGAGAGCAGGATTCCCGGGTGAGGTCCCTGCCTGGACTGGTACAACACAAATGTGGGCCAGTTGCTGTAATTACCCCATGCCTTAGTTCATCTATCTGAAAGGTGAGAACAACAAGACACTCCCAGCTCACAGAAAACACCAGTTCATCTGCTCTCAGAGGAGTTTTAAAGATCCCAATGAAAACACATGGCTCAAGTTCAAAATACACTTTTTTTTTTTTTTTTTCTTTTAAAGCAAGGATATGCTGAAATAAGATTAACAGAATATTTTATTTCCTAAGTCCAGAGTAATGTTACTCAACTTGTGGTCTACGGACCATGGATGGTCTACAGAAGACGTTAGGAGGCAGCCCACAAAATAACTGCAAACCCCTCATTAAAAGGCAAAAACCAGTACCACCACACCATGCAGACATGGCAAATAAGAGGAATGCTGCTGGCACTCACCAGTGCATTTAACTGAAGAGTATTCACAACAAAGCTTGTATTTAATTACATTAAATGATGCAGTTTTTAGGAAAAAAACAACAAAGTCATCTTTAATCAAATGCTAAATACACAACAATTTTCCTCCTCAAACAAGAAATAAAAGGTGTATATCCTCCAGTCAACTTGTGTATTTTCAAATAAAAGTTAAGCAGACCTTTGTAATGATGCTTAATGAATAATGAGCCATAACATCCACCTCCAAGAGTCCAAGCAACCATGATGCCTAAAAACCCCAGCACCCAGCTGTGTGTGGCACAGGGGAGCCCCACTGCAGCTCTAGATCAAAACCAGACCTGAGAAGCAGCTGAGAGATTTATTCCCTCTTGCTTTAAAGGACTAGTGGAAGCAGAAGTAATTAAGATGCGATGAAAATGGGTAGAGAGATGTTCCTAAGAAATGTGCCACAATACAACGTTAATGGATTTGTCTAATCAATATGTGCATGAAATTTTCTTGGAAGACAGTTGACATTATACACAAATATTTGTACGTACTGTATCTACCAAGTCCTTTCAAGAGGGAAGCAGGCCATCTGCCACGAATTTAGGGCTCTATTCAGAACAAGAGAGATGACAATGTCAATGTCTGCAGCCCGGGAATCCACGGTTCAATCACAGCAGAGCACAGAGGTTTCACATTAACATTGCAGCACAGGGTCAGCAGGAAAGATCAGGCACATCCTGAGCTCTGTGGCAGGAGGGAGAGGTTATTTCAACCCCAGGGATCAAGGCTTGTACCTGTGTGTGATCCTGAAACGTTTGCCTTGCTTTGGAGGATTACACAAGTCAAGCCAGACCCTGCACACCATGGTCAGACCCTGCGTTTCCTCAGCTGCTCCTCCAACATCCATACCCAAAACAGCTCTTGTCCCATTCCCCAGAGCTCTCCTCCTTCTCTTTTGTCCAGATGACTTCTGAACTAGATTTTTTCCTTGCCTGACCAACGGTGCGGATGCACAAGCAATTACAGCAGCAGATCTGGGGGAAGAAGGGACCTTGCAGCACCATGCCAGAGTTGCTCAGTGCAGGGTGTTGCCCTTGTAAGAAGGTACAGCCAGTCCCTAAGGCCATGGAAGGGGTGACAGAAGTTCAGGAGCTCAAGTCTCTCACCCTGGTTTGCTGCCTCATAGCTGCATCAGCTCTCCCAACCACGGCACGGCTCGACACGGAACCGGTTCCAAGCCCTGGTGAAAGATGACTTCTCTGCCCTGCTCCTATCGCTGCCCAAAGCTGCAAAGCAGGATTTGCCACTTGTATTTCTCCTTTTCAATCTTTCTGAGCTATTTTGGGCATGGGACCCATGTTTAGCCCTGCCCCAAGATAACCTTTGCCAGCGTTTGTGTACAGATCTTGGCACGGCAGCGGCACGGAGCAAGGTCAGAGCGCTGGATTTTGCCAGCCCCATTCCCAGTAGTGTTTTGAAAAGCAGGTTTGCCAGGCCAGCTGCTCCCAGCCTGATGCTTCTGGAAAGGACATGCTGACTGTGCACTGTGATTCCTGTCCCTGACAGCCCTTGCTCAGACCCCAACCCACAGCAGGAGAATGCGATTCCCCAGGAGCCCATGAGACACCTGCGCTCGTGTTCCAACACTCCTCCTCATCAGGGGAGCACTTGCAGGGGATTTCATGTGCTTTAAATACATCTCAGCCCGCAGCACAGGGGCTGCAAGTGACCTTGTGACGGCTCCCAGAGGGACATGTATGTGCTTAAGATAAAAAGACTGACCCATTTCTCTTTGCAGGAGCGCTTGGCCATCACTCCCCAGCTGCGGGGACATTGTCTTACAAAAACTCACAAGCCACACACCAAGTGCCAGTCTGGCTGTGGCTCCAGCCTCAGGTCAGCATCAACATGGCCAGGCTGAGTCTTTGCTTTTCAAACCCAGTCCTAACGTGGTTCTTTTCCTTTAGTCTCCCTTGTCCCATTGCTGGATTCCCCCCCTCCCGATTTCGCAGCAGACACTGGTAACTCATGCAGACAACGCATGGCTCTTGGAGCAGCGAGCCTGTCAGCAGGGACACGGTGGCAGAGCTGCTCCTGTTATGCAAGAGCATCCCTGCTCCTGTGCCAAGGCACCCACAACCCTGCAAACCCATTCCCAAGCTGCTCCCAGGGCAGTGGGGACGGCCAGCACGCACACGGCCACACACAACCCGCAGCTCCCCGCTGCCAGCTGCAGCCTACATGCCCAAAAGGGACACTTCAAGTAATTAAAGATAGTGACAAGGAACAGTGAAACAGAAACTCAAACTGGAAAAAAAAAATAATAATAATAATAACAGGGGGAGGTGGGATTTGGATCCATGCACAGGCCATTCATGGAACAAAGGAGTTATTTTAAGTCTGGGCTGGAAATAGAAAACAAATTAGACCATGCAAGGCCTTTGTTGAAGATGATCTGCAAAGACAAATGGAAACGCCTGTAGAGGAAATTAAAAAAAAAAACCAAACATGAAACCACCCGGGCACTGGGACTGCAAAGGGAAACAGGGCAGGGGACTGGAGAAGGAAAGGAAAGGAGTGACAATCAGATGCCAGAAAGGAGACAGATAAGAAAACCAGTGCAGGACAGCAAAAGCAGACTAACAGAACTGACTGGTAAAAGCCCAGGGATGGAAAAACTGCTGAGTGCCCCATTTTGTGGTGGACGCCCATCCCAAAGTTCCAGACACAGAAATGCAGGAGGTGAAACTAAAAAGCAAATCTGCTGGGGCAAGATGGGCTGTGCAGAGGAACAAACCAAACTCTCCTTTCCTCTTCTGCCCAACCCCGTCTGGCATGCTGCAATATCCACCCTGTGCTGCCACATCCACCTGGGACGGGATCCAGGCAATTTGAACCGTGGTGCAAGTGCAGACAGCCCGTTCCAGGGCAAAGCTCCTTCTCTCCCCACTTCCAGACCACATTTCTCTCTTTTCCTGCTCACACTACACACCATCCTCCCCACTTCAGCTAACCCCTCTTACATTAAACATGACTTAAACGCTGGAACTGCTACGTCCAAATCTCCTAATCTCAGTTGAATAAACACACACCAGCAAGTTTAAATCAAAAAACCCCACGCAATTCCTTGCTGACAATGATACTGTAAGCATATGGGAATTTCAGCCACGCTCCCCAGTGCATTAAACAGCACATTAACAACCCTTGCTGTAACAACACATCGCCACTGCGGCCACTTGCTGCTCCCTAAAGCTAACCTAAAGCCCAGGCTACCCAGATAAACGAGGCTTTTAAAATGCAAGGCAGATTACAAAGCACCTGCGAGATTTATTTATATATTTTGCGCAGAACACGCTGCTCTTTTGATTTTCAAACCCTTCAGTTCATGTTGCTAAAGAGACAGGTCCTCTGATGTCTTGGGCACGTTCATGAAAGCGAGGGGAGTCATCTCCTCCAGATCCTTTTGTTGAACAAATTACTCAGCTCAGGAGTGACATTTTCGGTTATTTACATCCTGAATAAAAGAAGGGAAATTCATTTTCTGGAGTTCCTAAGATAAGTTCTTTGAGGCAGATTGTACCACTAAACATTTTCTCCTTTCGCACGTTCCCAATTTTCAAAGGCGACAAAACATCTTTGCCTTCTAAATTATTCCTTTTCTTTCATGATCCTCTAATGATTCAGGAGTCTAAACTTCACACGAGGATCTTTGAAGAGCACCAACTGCCAGCATAAAAGCTGAACTATTATGACAAACTGCACAATTTAATGCCTCCCTAGGAAGACATGTGCAAAGGAACAGAATTACCCTAGGGAACCGAAACGAAGCCTGCAAATAAATTAAATGACCTGTAAACCAAGGTACTCAAAAATATATGAGATGCTTTGCAACTGTGCCATAAAATACCACTAAAGGAGGGAGTCTTTTGGGAGCAGAGCTGTTTTAAACTAACCCATTTCACTCCTGGTTTTCACTGCATTTATTCCACAAACCCAGCACACCCCTGCACCCCAGATTCTGGATGGGAACAGAGGTAACTCTACCTCAGTCACTTGTGATGGTCTGTCAAATACCAGCCCTGAACCCTCCCCTAGGCCTTCCTCCTAACATCCTCTAGGTAATTACTAGCAGATAGAGTCAATTTTCAGCCCAGGTTAATAACTGAATCCCAGCTATTTGTTCCTGCACATTGCTGCTGCTTTCATTTCTCCCCAGGAGCGCTGATGAGAAGTTCTGGCTCGCTGGTGGCCCAGAGAAAGGAGCTGCTCATTAGTTCACAGTTGGACAGACAGGTCCAAGTAGCAGCCATTAATTGGCTGTGTTCTGCTTTTCTTGTCTAGGTAATTAATAGCTTCTAGACAGAAAGTCAAAGTCTCTCTGGAGGCACCAAAAATTCCAATGTTTGCATACAATAAGCACAATTTGCAGTGAAGGAAGGGGAGCAGGAAAACATCACCTCCACCTCCTCCTTCCCCTTGTCAAATACCCTGTAGAAAAACCACAGCCCACTGCAGCAAACCTGCTCTGAATCCACAAAGGAGTCTTATCCTGGAAAGAAGGAAAAGCTTGCACAGCTCCCTCCAGCTTCAATCCAAGGCAAATGGCACTTTGCAGGAGCCAGGCTTTGGGTTATGTTTCTAGAGACAGGCTTACAAAACAGATGGGGATTCCTGATGTGTTTAATAACTGAACTCATGCAAGTGGGCAAACGGGATTTCAGTGCTTCCCTGCCAAGCTCAGTCCTGCTGACAACAAGCTGTCCAAAGCTGTCAGTCACTCCCCAGCAGACCACGAGTGCTGCCTTGTTGAGCAGGACTCCTCTCCAAATGCAGCTTGGTCAGACGCTTTGCCATTTGCCTTTCCTGGGCTCAAGGCACTGGTCTGCAGCCTGTCATTTACAGATTCTGGGAGCCTGAGGACTGGTTTGCAGGAGTCATTGTAATTCATGCTGCACAGATGAGATATCTCAGAGGGTCTGCTCTTCCAGGGAGAAGCAGTGAGTGCTAGGGTCAGAAAACTCTGGTCTCCCTGCCCCGTCACATGGGAGGGAGGGAAGAATTCTGCCTTGTTTGCAGGCAAAATGCCCTGGGCTATCAGTCCATCCTGTTTAGCAATTGCTGAACTCAAAGCCATTGAGCAATAATAATGAACAACTACTTTAAAAACCCCCTGAGCTGCCAATGTCAAGCTATTCCTAAGATGAGTCACTGGCCCAATTTGCTGCTGCCACTGTGCAGGAACAAGCAGGTACCTCCTGTCCCTCTCCACCTGTCCTGGGGCCAAGGTTCCAAAGGGCTCCTCACCCTCCAACCTTTCAGCCATGTGACAGAAACAAAGAAAACCACGAGGGAAACGTGTGACACAGAGCAATCCTCCTCATCTGGGCAGCTCCATCTCCGAGTCGCTGAGCTCAGACCAAGCTGATCTGGACAGGAGCACTGGGAATGCCAGCAGAGGAGAGAGGAGAGCCAGTCTCAAGGTCAAACACTGCATTTGTGGAGCTAGAGAAACAAATTACAGCATAATAATCTTTCCATCTGGGAGGTACTTAAGGATGCTTCCCAGTACTTTCATGCATTGAGCTAATAACCTTGGTGAGAGCCTCAAGATTTAAAGGAAGATGAAGGCTGGTCACGCACAGCGAGAAAAGACAGGGCATCCAAAATCATCTCTGCTGAGGCCATGAGTTTCCCATGGTATCAAGTTGAAACAGGGCAGCTTACAGGGATAACTAAGATGATTATTGGCCCCAAATCTCCATGACTTCTGCTTGGGCAGTTGAGCTGCTCATGAGACAACTGCCTTTAAGAGCCCTGCTGCTTTGCTGGGAGTAGCCAGAGATGGTGGATTTCACTGAAAATAGCTGTGGTGCCTGTGAGGGCTCTGTACCATAGCACACAGACCTTCCCACTGCTCCTACAAAGCCCCCGAGCCCACCCAGGGAACACAAATCCAACCAAAAAAAAAAGAAAAAAAATGAAGCCAAATGCTTTTTACACAGCCAAGAGGCCATCGCAGCACCCCAGGTGTACAACAGTCACATCAGGGGTTGCTCCTCTGCACAGCTGGGCAGTGTGTGTGTGCTCCTGGGGCCCTCTGGCATGGCAAAGTCTTTATTTATCCATCTTGGGAGCTGCAATTCCAGAAGAATTCACACCACTGGGTACTGATTACATAGGCACACACATGCCACTTCAAAATGGAAAAACAGCAGCTTACTGTGTTTGGGGTAACTCTCCAGCTTTTAAGTTGTACAGAAATTTTTATGGATGAACACAGCACACACACATCATGAAGTTCTGCTGCATGTTTTACCCAGAAATTCAGTCTGCTTTAACACAAAACACTTGACCACAGTTTCAACCAATGGAAGAAGCCTGCCCTTCAAAAGGAGCGATGCCATCCTGCCAGCAGTTGGGAAATTGCAGGTTTCCCACACAATCCCTGCCAGGCTCTCCCAGCAGCAGCTCCACACAGCCTGGCAGGACAGACATGAGCCAGGTGGAAGGTTGGAGCTGACTTAGGCAGGATAAGGAGCTCCTCAGTCCTCCTCCCACAGCTCTGGTTTAAGGGCTGTGGAATGACTTAATTATGCCCCTCAAGGCAGGAAGAAGTCGCTTGTCTTTAAATACTCAAACTTTTATTGAGTTAACAAGTTTTAACAAGGTCAAGGCTTGAACAGTAAACTCTTACCCAAAGGGGACTTTGCTGTTTCCCCTCTCACAATTCATTAGTGTCCCCCACGGTTTATTCCTTACCCCTGGGTTAGTGATAAACTTTACAGAGAAAGAAAAATCAAGAAAATATTTGAGTTAGGGTAAATAAACCTTAATTTTCTTCATCCTGTCACAATGTCCCAGAGAAACACCTGGCACTCTGCACAACACCCACACACATCCCCTTGGAGGGGGCCTCATCTGTCACCTCCTGCCCAGCACAGGGGTAAAGCTCTGGGAATCCCCCTCTGCTCAAATCCCTGTGCTCTCTGCACTGCAAACAGCTGCACAACAGCTGGCTGGGAACTGAACAATGGGCTCAGGCCACTGGAGCCAGCCCCTTCTCCCTCCGTTTCCTACGGCATGGCCGGCTGCCCAGGAGGAGGAAATCTCCAGAAACAAACACAAATCTTGCAGACAGATGCTAGAGGTAAAGAAATGAATGCTGAACTGTTGAACAACATGGAAAGAGAAATATTAATTGCAGCCTTCCACAAAAGCACCTCCCTGCTCCCAAGCCTGGAGAAGGCTTCCCAGTTCTGTTTTTACATCAGCCACCCACAGGGCAGGACCATTCCCACGTCCCCATGTGCTCATTTGCATCATCAGCCTTGCCACAACATTTCCAAGCCCTACAAGCTCAGACTGCCAAGGAAAAGGACAGCATGACCATTCAAACACACACCAGTCTCCAGGATCATTTCAACATGTCAGCAGAACCTACCAGGCAGGAGTGGGGACAGAGGAAAAGTCAGCCCTTGCCAAAATTCACCTAATTCCTATAATCCCATGAGAAGTGCATCAGGGATGTACCTTGCTCAACCTGCACTTGAGAGGTTCCACTCATTGTCCACTTGAGGATCCCTGAGCAGCACTCACTGACCTGAACAGCCATCAATCAGACATGAAGCAGTTTTCATTTCTCCAAGCACTGGTTTGACTGAATTTGCTTTTAAATCAGGTCTGCTTAAACTGGAGCTGGTTTCCTGCTGCGATTCACATATCCCATTACACAGCTCATCCCAGATGCCAGCTCTGTACAGCTTAAGCAAATGGAAAGTTGAGCAGTTCATGGGAAAATAAAATGCTTTTATACACAGACAAAGAAGTCAGATTTTTAAAAGCCTTTTATAATCTTGTGTACAGAATTTACCTCTCAGTTCTGGTACCTGGTGAATTATAGGTAAGGACAGGTTAGATGGGGGGTTGAGCAATGTGATCTAGTGGAACTAGATGAACTTTTAAGGTTCTTTCAAACCCCACCCATTCTAAGATTCTAGTAAAACTCATTTCTGGACACAGAGCAGGATGCAGAGAGCTCTGTCAGAGCTCCAAGGACAGTGTCCACAGACATCAGGCACAAGCAAGGGAGCAGATTGCATTTCTGTGCCTTAAACACAACAAGAACTATCTGTTAACAACATACTTAATACCTCAACACATGAAATATAATTTCTGTCAACTAAAGCAGCGTTGCAGGTCTACAGCCTATTTAATTAGCTTGATGCTAATGGAGCTACAACATATCAGGTCCCATTTTAAAAGTTTCAAATAGTTTATAAAGACTTAATCATTAAATAGGTGTTTGAATAAATGGCTACATCAATCATTATAAGCCCTAAATCTAAGTAAGCTAGTGGACTTTGTAATAATCTGCAATATCTCCAGCTGAGATTCCCACACCCACCTACAGGACCCCATCATGTTGCAGACCTGAAGAACAGAATATGCTATCCATCATTTCTTAAACTATTTGTGCACAGGCTTTAATGTAAATATAGACCACATATTGCCACATTCCATGTAGGTGATGTTAAAAATACAGATGAGACATTGAAGAGCACTAAAAAGCGGTCCTTTGGGATGGCACTGGAGAATATTTAATAAAGGCAAAAGCTGCAGGCTAATTTCCCCTGGGAGTTCCCATTTAGAGGCTGTCACAGCGATAATCCATCACAGACAGCACTGATTCACCCACATCAGAGAGAAAAAAACCCTCTTCCTTCCCCACTGCCAATCAGCAGGGTATCACCTTTGGTAAAGGAAGGAAGCACTGCCAGGCACCCAGCCACCCTCTCAGTGGGGATCCAGCAGTGGGATGGAGCAGAGAGCTTTTCCCCAGTGCCACAGCATCCCTCACAGCTCCCACCCCAGCCTCTCCCATCAACCTGCCTCAGAAGGGCTGTGATCAAGCTCTTCTGTTTGATCCTCCTGTAATCCATGCCAGGTAACCTTTGTAGATGCTGTTGAGGAACCCCAAAGAGCAAGAGATGCAGTTTAACACAGACTGATACATGAAAGTCGCTCACACCCTGCAGCACCACTGTTCTCCCTGGCACACCAACCCAAAGGTTAGTTATCAGCAGGTATTCAAATTTCAAAGTAAAACAGTTAAACTTTAAACCATTTGAAGTCTGTATCACGGCCCTGTGTGCTAAGTAGAGAAGGGAAAGGCATCCTGTCCGATGGTTTAAAAAGATTTCAGGTCACTGTCCCTTATGCAATGAGAGTTACTCAGCTGGATAAGATCAGCCATTAAGCAGGATTACAAATGTATCTTCCCTCAGTAGTGTGTGATCTTCTACTAATAATTGTATCATGAAAAACAACATAGAAAATGTTTAAAGAATTGTCCTTTGAGTCACTAGCAAGGCACAAAACGCTCGCGTGGCAAAAGGCAAAATCTTGTCTTTTCACTCAAGGATGCTGCAAAGCACTGAGGTGGACACAGGAAAAAAAAAACACCACGTCCTTAGTGTCAACATCAGCTCTAGAAAACTCTGGCAGTGCTGAACCCTGCAAATCAAACCAGTGGGGCTCAGCTGGGAGGGAAGTCGTGAAGCATCACCAGAGGAATTTGATGTGGTACCTTCCTGTAACTTCTATCTGGGCAGTGCCTCCCTGCCCAGGAGAGTAAAAATAAATACAGACAATAAATAGAGACAATCTAAGTCATCCCTTGAGAGAATGAAGGCAATTTTGACAGGTTCACACAGGGGCTCAGGGCAGAGCAGAGGCAGCTGCAGGATCAGGGCTGGCCAACACTGCCTGGGGTGGGCACACCCCACTTCCCATCACCAATGCACTGACACTTCCATCTCATCCCACTAATCACTGCACCAGGGAACACTGGGCTACTCCAGCAATGACATCACTGGCAGATTTGATTACAGTGCTGATTACATCATCACCCACAAGAGATTGTGCAGCTTTCCAAATGGCACCAGCAGCTTCTAAATAGCTTAGGCGGAGGAAGCCACGAAGGACGTATAAATTTCAGAAGTCTCAGGCTGTAAGTTTTAATGGAAGAACTTTCAACACTATCTTTTGGAAATATCCACGCATGGACAAAGTATTTTCACATGCTGTTGCTCATGTCAGCGAGCCAGCAGATGCTTAAGAGAATATTTTGGTTCCTGGAAAAGTCACACACGCAGTGAGGGAAGGAGGAAGGATTCTGCATGAGCGTAACCAGAGAACGTCACCACCGGTCATGGGGCAACAGGCAACCCCAGATTTGCCACGAGCACCATAAGGAATGTGTGCACTGAACCATCTCCCTGCAGGGTGGGAAAAATACTTCTGAAAGCCTCTTTACATGACTTCCAGCAGAAGATAACCAAGTTTAATAACAGGAACTCAAATGAGAGGCGAGCACCCGTTACAGAATCTGGCACTGCAAGTCCAGGAGCGTGAGAAGGACACTGTTGTGCTGTCCCCATGCCACACACCAGCATTAGCTCTGTCACGGGGTGCTGCTGCTTGCTCAGCCTTCCCTCCTCTGTGTGGACTATTTGCAGAAACAGCATTAAAGCAACCATCAAGCAGATGCTTAAAAAATGCAGAATGACGTTCAAATGACATCTATCCATAAATCAGCCCAAACCACAAACATCTGAAGAAGATTTTCACTTAATCCAATTTACTGTAATCTCTCTCTTTAGTTAAAATGACAGAAATGTCAAAATGGGACTTTACTCCTCTGTCAAAGCATCTCATGGTGAAAAAGGAAAATAAGCAGGCTCTCGCACGCAGCACCACTTATTAGGTTAGAAATGTCAAAACTGTACTTTGATTCTCACTATTAGCAGTCACATCCACACGCTGTGCCCTTCTGTTTCCTTTCATTTCCCCCAAAAGTGAGCACTGAGCATATGCTCCACGCCGAGCATCATCCAGGCAAAACCACAAGTTTCCCATTTTTGCTCCTGCTGACCCTTGTGCTCATCCCTGTCTGGGAGCACGCACACCCTCTCACATCACACACAAACCATCTTATTTGCTATCAAAGCTCTCAGGAGGACTGTGTTCTGCTGCTTCCAGAAAAATAAAGCTATGCTCCAGGCCGGCTCAGCAGCCCAGCCTCAAATTGCTTTCCCCTATCTCCCCACATTAATTAGCAAATAGGGTAATTGACTCTCTGCCTGGGAGTTCAGCATGTGTGTGTCCACATACGTATTTCCACATGTGAGAGTGCATATCATTTTCCCCAGTGGTCACAAAAATTAAGCCATTATCCAAGAGTCCAGGAAAGTGAAAGAAAAATACCTACTGTCAGAAGTGGGGTCTTCATGCATTATTTAACAAGAACTCTGTTGGCAAAACTGGTGTTGTTTTTATATAAAAGCTAATAGAAATTGTACCTCCAGGTGTCAAAACACTGATGGTAATTCCTGCTGCCTCAGACATCTTGATGTTTCAATTTTAGCAGTATGAGGAGCCTGCAGGGAATCCAAGAGGGTAAAGTGCTTGTACTCAAAGAGAAGCAGAGAGAAGGAGAGCCTTTTTATTTCTTTATAAAGGGCTCAGGGGAACAGTTCTACTCACTGGAATTATCAGATCTGGTTCCCCTGCTCCTTCCCTTCCTTGAAAGAGGAAAGAGCATGATAGGCTAACAAGGAGTGATTGTATTGTGTCGACAGGGGGAAAAAAATCCATGAGGCTGCTAAGGAGAAGCGAAAGACAAAGAATTGGTGAACAGAAGGTATCACTGGGGTGCAGCAGCACAAGAGCAGCTGGAAGTAACAGGATGCTTCAATGGTCTCCAGGGAACACACAAGCTGCAATGGAAGAACAATTTTAATACCAGTTGGGTTTTATTAAGTTTGTGCCTAAAAGCACAGTGACATGTAGGAGCTCTCCCTAAGTTCCACCTGTACTTCTTCAGCCCACCACACCTCCATAGAGCAATCACAGGGCTGTGAAACTGTGAGAGACACATCAAGAGTCCTCTGTGACCACCCCAGAACATACAGCCAACCCCAGCCAAAATCAGAGCCACGGCAAAGGCAGCAGGCAGTAAATAAGCTCTGACATTCCAATAATCAATCATGGCACCCATGAAATACTGATGTCAGACCAATGCTGCACCTGAAAACCACAGACAACGCAGGCCACTGTCCCCAGGGGTCCCAAGGGAAGCTGTGGGGAGGAGGATACATCTCTCCAACTCCACTCTCCTGGGTTCAGTGTGTGGGAAAGCCCCAGGGATCACCTCATGGTCTGGGCAGTCTGTTTCCTTATCACTTCCACCATGGGATGGTGGGGAGGGGGGGACAGACAAGAAAAAAACAATAGCTCAGGAATCCACACACAGCTCAGCATGGAGCTCAAGGGAAACGAAAAACAGCTTCTTGGAGAGATCCTTCAGTGGGTCATGAACTTTCTCAACCCCACTGCAAAAACAGCGCTGAGGAAATTCCCGAGGAAAAGTAAATGGACACAGGAGCAAGCTCAGACAAGGAACTCCAGGACTGCTGCCGATCCCATCACCAAAGTACATGCCCACCAAACAGCACAACCACCCCATGGAGCTGCATCCATAGCACCCCAGATCCTGCTGAGCCGTGCGCTGGACACAGCAGGGACTGGGAAGTGAGCAGAGCACTCCCCTGCCACACGGATCTCATCCTACACGGTTTTCCCAGAGATCTGTCCCAGGCCCCCTCCCCACTGTGAGTGCCCAGGTGTCACTTACGGCTGTCTAACATCTCAGGGCTGGGTGGCCATGGCTCCCATCCGCTCCGACAGAGTCATTTGTTGCCTTCTTGCTGCTCCAGCCATGTCTCACAGTGCGTGGTATAAACTTTAAGAGGCAATGACCTCATCGGAGCTGGGAAGAGGGAGGCGGGGAAATTGGCTACTTGCCACCTTCTCATTTTTCACATAAGAAAAATAATTTATGAGTGAAAGCCCGTTTTATTCATCTAAAAGAAAGAAAAAAATTCCTCCTCAAAGCAGCGGGCCTGCCTTGGAGTGCATCACTCACGCAGCAGCTCCTGGAGCAGCACCCGCCTGGGGCGATGCAGAGTGGGACCCCCAGCTCTCCCTGTACCCCTGCTCCAGGGAACAACCCCCAGGCACCTCAGTGATCCAGCAAGCCCACAGAACACATCAGGCTGAGGTGCAAGCATCCCTCCCATCCCCGTTAAAGCACAGGGAGGGACTCGCAGCTCTAATTTGTAACTCCTCCAAAAGGGCAATTAAGCAGCCAAAGCGTAGCTGCGAGTGGGATTTCAGCTCAGCTCTCTGTGATGAGGCCATCAGACAGGGCTGTGCAGCCCTAACTCCAAGGCATGTCATTAATTTTGCCCAGACATGTATCACACCCCAGTGGAGAACGCACACGGAGCATGTGTGCGGTGCTCTGCAGACAGGACACGCAGATCCTGCACACTCACACATTTTATATACTCCTATTACTTATGTTATAGATTCACACACACATTACTCATAGCTCCTACGAACAGAACATACAGTTCATCTTGGCATGAATCCCAGAGAAAGGGGAAAAAAAAAACCAAAAACCCCTGCAGTAACAAATCCAACTTGCATTGAATCCAACAGCATCTGTGGTAGGAGTTAGAGCAGTATTACGGATCATTAAATGATTGAATTATTTTGTGTAACACACCCATGCGTCTCTGATATCACCAGGCAAACCTGCTGCTTCAAGGGACATTTCCCCACTGAAAGCATGCCACCATTCTCCCAAGTTTTTGCCCATAACTGTGGGAAACTGGAAAAAGCAGTTTATTTCTGCAGTGTGCACTCAACAAGCTGCTGCATATCCTGAGGCACCCCTGCGTTTCAAGACAGGGCCCAAATACATTCACATGGGACTGTAGGTGTCCCTAGGAAGTGCAGGATCTCTGAGTCACAAGTGCTGGACAACTCTTGAGGGCAGCTGAGGATATTTCATCATCTGTACACACCACACAACAGTGGCAAGAGGGCAGATTAGCATGGGCTGAGAAGGTAACTCCTTCATAGGATGCTGAGGCACGAAAGAAAACTTACAAATCACAGTACATTGCACCTTGTATACACGTTTGTAACCTCTGCAGCAAGTTTGCAGCATACCAAAGCATTCTGCATCCCCTCCAAAAACGGGCTTAGTTCACTCTTTGGCGCTTTACACCCAAAAAAAGAGATTTAAAAAGTCACATTGTAAGTGACTGGAGGAGAAATGAGCACGATGAGGAGCAGCACAGCTCACGCCAGCTCTGACTCTGCCCCAGCACAGCCCTCCCGTCCCATCTGCAGCATCCCTCTCCCAGCTAAAACCCCATCCCACATCTCTCCTGGAATCCATCACACCACAAGTGTCTTCCCCAGGATTACAGGACCCTCAGAAGCAGCAAAGCCACCCGTTCTCCAGGTTCTGCGGGGAGTTCAGCAGCAGTGAGTCCCTGTGTGCCCCAGCCAGCACCAGAACAGCAGCTGCAAACTCCCACTGGTGTGACCGGAGTCAAAACACACCGAGCGCTGCTCTTCAGGCAAACCCAAATTACAGCATCATCTGCTGACTGCTCCCAGGACGAACAAACCCACATTAATTACAGGCTAAACTTTAAAATTCACCTCTCAAAGGCATCAAACATCAGCAAAACTCTTTGATCCCACTGACAAATCCCCTCTCGAGCCGACGGAGCAACGCATGAGACCAAGACGTCCGAGGGGAAAAAAAAATTTCCAAACTTTTTCTCTCCTATTTCCTTGTTGCTGCCCTCCCCCTAAAATTACATGCTCCCCACCGAGGAGGGCTGGAGGGATAAAATCACCTCAGAAAGCAGCAGGGGCTGACAGAACCTCGCACTTCACCTCCACCGGCAAGCAGCGTGTGCTCAGCCTCCAGCATTGAACACTGCTTCTGTGTCGCCGGGCCAAGTCCCAGTTTTTCAAAAGCAACTTCTTTCTGCTGTGGCCTAGTTTAGTTCTCCACACAAAACAGCACCAAAACAAAAGCCTCCCAGCCAGCCGGGGGAGGGAAGTGGGGGGTACTTACCTAGCAGCATCCCCACATCACCTCCTGCATCTTTAGCAGCCACCCTCTTAACTTCAAAATAAATAAATAAAGCGAGGCCACACAGCCTTAAAACCAATCTGGAAATGAAATGGAAAGCCTGTAATTATTTCTCAATGCTCCTGCCAGTCTCAGCCTATAAACACAGTGGATTACATAAGTCCACCCCTCCTGTTTTGAAGCCAAAAGTATGAGCTTTTCCTCCAGCTCTGGCAGCAAGTAATAATTCCTCGTCGGCATGGCAACGCTGGCTGGCTTCCAGCAGACAATGGGCGAGTTGAAATACTGCTACGGCCTTTTTATAGCTTAGCTCTGAAAAACCTCTAAAATATTAGCTATCTGATGGCTAACCCAAGTTGACAACCTCGCCTCCTTTAACCATTTCCTTCCTGCAGGCATTGCCCGGATGAACAGTCCGGGTGGCCAGGCGGTGGAGCAGGGGATCCTCCTCTTCCCAGGGACAGCACGCAGGAATAGTTTCCCATCTACTGGATTTGTTGATCTGTCACAGCCACAGCATCTGCAGTAAGTGCCACAAGCCCATCTGGGCTTTTCTGGGCTGCTTTCAGTCTGTTACTCAGCAGGTACGTCTGCTCTGCTCGCTGCCTCCAGCGACTTGCGCGAGAGCTTCGAGAGAAAACCGACCACAAAACAACACTTGGTGCATGTGGCTCTGTCGCTGCCCTCCTGGGCAAGCTGGGAGCAGGCTGGTGGGGCTCTGGGTGTGATATGCAGAGCTGCAGGGAAGCACGATGTTGTACAATCCTCTCTCACCAAATGCTGGGAGAATTCACGTGTCATTTTGGGACAGCATTGCGGGGGTGTCCTGCAGAACCAGTGCACTCCAGTGCCCTGTGCCCCTGTGGCAGTGTAGGGCAACCTGCCCACACAGTTGGGGCTCATTCCGATGCTGAACGAGTTAAAAGCAGTAACACATCCCAGCAAGACTGAGAAACAGCAGCAAAACTCAAACTGAAGAGGAAAAGGCACTCAAGCCATCATTAATGTCAGTGGTGTAGGAAGACTGATGAAGTTAAAGAGCCTTATGATGGTGTTTCAATCAAATCCTACAGAAATGAGCAGCTAACACCCACAGCAGCAGTCCCCAAGATCTTGTGAAGTTAATATTTACCCTGACTACACACACACACTGTCCAGGATGACCCCACCATCTCCACACCCTGGCACAGACCTTGGCCACCTGGAGGCCAGCAGGTCCCAGTTTCATTTACACCTCTGAGCACGAGCTCAGTGAGTGCCACTGCCGTGGGCTGGCTCACTGCAGCCTCCAGGAAAACTCATCCCAAGGGCTGGGAGATCCTCTGCAATTTGTTGAATTTTGCGAGTTAGCAAATACGCAAAGAAAACAATAGAAATTAAAGGGAAAACTGCAAAACAGCAGAGCCAAGGCCACCACAAAAAACACAGCTCCATTCTCGATGCTCGGTTCTCGAAACAGTGCTGCCAGTGTTCACAATCCAGCTCCATTTCTGGCAAGAAGGCTGGGAAAGCCAAAGGCTCCTGCTCTGCACTGGTGGCTCTCCATGGCCAGCCCTCTGCACTCAGCAGCCCACTGCCCCCATGATCTCCGGGCAAGACTTGAATGCACGACCCCTGGGAGTCTTTAACACTCAAAACCTGAAGGCAAACCAAAAAAAAGAACATTTATTTCTAAATCTCATTAAGTTGCAGAGCATGATTATGATTTTTCTAATGTGTAGAGGTGATAACACTGCTTGGAGCTCTAGTTCAATTAATTATTTTATGGGAATAAACATACCAGGAGAGACTAAATGCAAACCATAAAGGCTCCTTGGTACGTCAGGCTCACAGCTGCTCAGCCTTTGATACAAGGCTACAATTCCTAATGCCACAGAAGAGCCTAATTCCCACAGTAAAGGAAAAAAAAAAAAAGAGTCAAGCAATCATTTTAGCACAAACCAGGATGCAGCACACCCTGGCAGATGCTGGTTCCTACACCAAAGTGTGCAAGATGGCCAAGAGCAGCAGCTGCTGCTGCTGATAATTAATTACATGTTGCGCTACACAGAGCCAAGCAGAGCCACACACAAGGGGGAAAATAACCAGACCTGTCATGGAGCATCCACCTGAATCCCATGAGCTCAGAATGGGCTCAAGTTAAGAGGTGCCAACCTTAAATCTCTTCATGTTTTTTTTTCTATGAGGACTCAGGGTCACGTGAGTGGAACACTTGTGTTTTCTAGGTGAGAATAATAATTTAGTCTCTAATGGCAAATTTTCTGGGTTTTGCCCCAGTAAGTTACAGGTGAACAAGCCAGAGAACCCTAAGAACTTCCATGGGGATGGGACTTGGTCCTGCTCTGGTGAATGCCACAGACACAGCTCCATCTCATGCTGCTCTATTCCAGTGAAACCTCAGTATGTCTCAGGATATCTTCCTGAGCAGGCTGCATGTGATCCCAGTCTCCTTCTCCTTCCCCAAAACCTCCATCCCAATTTGCTACTACCAAGATGACATCTAAGAACATGACTACAAACCAGTCTGAAGAAAAACCCGAACTATCAGGGAAAACCAAAGCTGTTTTCTCATGTGTGTAACACACCATGTGCACGTGCCTGCAAAGACAGCACCTTAAGGTGGGCATCAGGAGTCACAAAAAAGAGAAAATAGTGAAGTCAGGGCTAAAACATCTGGAGAAACCTCACTCCTCTCACACAGACCAAGCTCTGCTCTCTGGGTAAGAACACCCAGCCCCACCATGACCCCAGACACACGGAGGGATGATGCAAGATGAGGAATAACAACTACAAAACCCCGCTGAAACTTTAAAATGGCATCACACTACACACGTTCTTCCAGCTTAAACCCTTAATTAAACACACTCTTCTTTATGGCGCTGGAGCCACTCCAACTCCCATTGTTAAATTTAAAATAAAACCCCACAACCCCACAGCATCTGTAAGACATTAGAACATTCAATACCGACTTCTTTATTCAGCTTTAAGACATCATTTAATAATTTTTCCCCTCAAACCCCAAATCGAAAGATTTAAAGGAAATAACCACCAGCACTTCTTATAGAATGTTATTTGGTTTGGTTTTTGTTTTTGCTTTTTTTAAAAATGAACCTTCTGCAATAATATCCTTGACCTTTAACAATTCCAGACCGATTAAGTGTGTGCTTGATCATGTACAGCCTCTGGACAGACGGCACAGCCAGGGCACGTTCAGTGCTGGGTGTCAGGATGAAGCAGACTCCAGCTCCAAATACAATCCCTTCATGCACAGGCACAAAACAAGAAGGCAGATTTGACCACAGAAAAAAAATCACTGGGAGCACAAGAAAAACACATTAGAAAATCGATTTTGATTACTGCTAATAAAGCTGGAAACACAAGCCAGAACCTTGTTGTTATAACCTCCATTATTGCAAGGTGGGTCTCACTTCTGCTCTCCCTGGAGAAGGAGCCACTTGCAGCCACTTAGAGCTCCTGTACCACCCTCAGGTGGCTCCCATGGCCTGGAAATCACATCTTCAGCCATGCCAAGGGATGCAGACATGATGACTTTCCTGACAGGACCAGGAGAAGAACTTGGGCTGAATGCCAGCCTCTGCAAAGTCATGGGGAACCTCTATTCACTGCAGGGAGAGCAGGATTACAAGGTGAAATATCACCCATTAGCAACCTCTGAAAACATGCTGGCAAGGCCATGACAAACCTCCAGCTTTCCATAAAGCTCCTGCAACTTAAACAACACTGCTGCTATTGCTCCTGTAACCAGTTTCACAGTCCCTGAAGTGTCAGGTGCAAGAGGAGATGACACAAAGATTAGCAAAGATTGGGGGACTGGCTCCCAGCAGCAAACAGCCAGCCCACACACCAGAGTCAACTTCACAGCCCTGGGATCTCTGCTCAGGTGATAATATCTTACCTGGGCCACATTCTCAGGCACTCCTGCCTGCTTGCTCACAGCAACTCTGCTGTGCCAGAAACATGAAAAGGGCAGCAAGGTTTGCAGAAAATCCCAGTAAGTTCTCTCCAGCAGTTCCCACAGTTAATTAAACTGTTCAATCACACATGCTTTAAAGTCCACGAAATTAAAAATAAAAATTTAAAAAAAAAAATCCTGAAAGAAATACAAAAGCTGGACAATTGGTGGAAGCAGGTTTGTTTGATCAACTCTCCTCCACCTGCCAAGCAATTCTGTGGTCTCAATAAAAAAAATCCTTCAGGCAACTCAGTCCTGTGTGCTGATCCTACCCTGCAGCTGCAAGTCTCCTGCACCCACAGCTGCATGGCCAGGGCTAAACCATCCCCCTGCTCCACAAGCCCAGAGCTTCCAAAAAACACACCCACCCCAGGTACAACTGCACACTGGGCACACCTGCCTCCAGCAGAGGAGTCTGCAGCACAGAAAAAGTTCTGCAAGGGCCAAGCCACATCCTTCAGAACAGGCTCCAACGTCAGAAAATTCTGTGAACACAGGCAAAACAAAGGAAGCATGTGGCACGTACATAGGAACCAAAGGATGTTGGATGAGGAACACAAAGAAGGGAGGAGGTGGAAAAAGACAATTCATTCAAGGATCTGTGTAAAATCTGGTTTTACTAGGCAATGCCTCTCCAAATGGATCAAGAAGTCCAGTAGCAGATTATGTCCCACAGACAGCAGAGAAAGGAAAAAAATATGTCCAACAAATCAGAGTAGGGAAATTGCTCACCATATCTTTTAGTAAAACAAAGTGGAAGGGAATAAATCGAGAATCTGATTCCAAGTCGTGCTGTGCTCCAGTAAGAACCTTCTCTGTTTCTTTGAGCCCTGGACTATTCCTTGCCAAAGGCACTGCCTAAGCAATTAAAAAAATATAATTGTACCTCTGAAAGGTTACAACAATACAGTGTGCAGAGCCCTGAGGATCCTCCTGACACTTGGGAGAGAGCTGCAGACATGTAAGAGGCCACATGGACAAATACCCTGAAAGCAAAGGAAGAGCATGGTGAAGATACTCAGGAGCTGAGTTATAAAACAGAGCAAACCCCTGAAAACTCAGCCTGGATGTGGGACCAGGAGGAACACAAATCACTCTTGTGCAAGCCAAGAATTCAGGTAGAAATTGAAGGACAAGTGTTCAGCCCCAAAGTCACAGGGGCTTTGAAACATGGCTGAACCTATGTAAAGGTGGTTTTTTAACTCAGGAAAGGGTAAGTTCATAGCCATCCAAGCACCACACCAGCCTTCTGACACAGGATTCGACACTTCCTGATTTTCAGTCTGAAACAGAAATATCCTGTCAAGAGGAAAAAAAAAAAAGTACAAACAAAAAAAATCTAAACAAGGGGGCTCTAGCCAGGCCATGCAACTCAGCTGCTTCCCAAACACACACCACTGTCATCTGTTTATTCTCAGCTGGAGCTTCCCCTCCACATCCACCTCCTCCCTCCTTTCACTTACAAATTGATGTGCCATTTAAGATCTCCGATCTGCTGGCTCTGCCCACTGCATCCTCAGCATTTAAAATAAGCTGTGACAAGCACGGGGTAAACCCAGGCCCTGTGAACACTGCAGAGCTGAGTGGCTCAGGGGTACTGCAGACGAGTCATATGCTTCAATATTTTGTCCCCAAGAACTCGGCCAATCCATTTAGCAATGGAGCAGGACTCTAATAATAGACACAAGGATACACAGGAGATAAATGTACACAAGACAAAAATAAATCCCAGCCTTGTTATAATTTTAATACGGGAGCTAAACTGGGAAACGATAAATGAAGACCGTTTCCACAACTGAGTCAAGAGGAAAATTTAACTCCCGGCAGCCCAAGAGTGAGCACAGACATTCAGAACTGGATGGGAATTTTCAGGAAGTTGGATGAGCATTAATCCTAAGGCAAGTTTTTCATTATTTCAAACTACACCAGAAAACCCAACACTTTAAAGAAGCAGACTTTAAACAACTGTGCATGTTCTCAGTCAGCAAGTTGTGGGGCCACCATCCATCTCAAAAAGTTGCTCTCAGCTCTCTATAAGTGGTTTAGCTCCACAGCAGCTCGTTTTAATCTCAGTCAGTGATCTCAAACTCAAGTTCTAATGCACTCATATACATCTATAAACTCCTACATGCATTTTTGCTTTATGAGTTTTAGCCTGTCTTCACTCTACATGGTTAACCACGCTCCCCCACAGCCCTGCCTTCGCTTTAGAAAACAACCTCTGGTGTTTATGAGATTAACCATTTCCCCATGGAAATTATCTGAGGGATAACTCTTCCCTTCCCACAGGAATACCCAGAAGAGCCTCAAAGATTTCACAACCTTCAGCCCTGTGTCATCATGAGTTATATTTTGCATACACAAACATCTTCTGTGTGATCGAACTGGGAGGCAGAGCAGGGGCTGTGGGCCAGTGTGATGCTCTGATCTGACCCCTGGCCAGATGTCTCCAGCCCAGGGTTTCACCCAGCAGCTCTCAGACACTCCCCAAGCCTCCAGACAAGAGAAATCACCATGATATTCAGCAATCACCCAGTTCATCACCCTACCTGTGCATCCAGCCCCTCCTACGTGTGACCAGGTGCTCCTCCAAAGGAGCTCCAGCTCTGCATGGCAGAGGCTTTGTGGCTAACCAGCCCTGCTCGTGGCTTCAAAGCTCATTAAAAAGGTTGAGCATCCTTCTTCAGGTGACTCCAGACTGCAAGGAAACCCATACTGGTAATGGAGTAAGACTGGACCAGGCTAAATTTCACAGCATGTTTATCTCTGCTCAAATCATCCTACTAAAAAGGAGAAAACAGTAATGTTCCAGATAGGAGAGATTTTTTATAGCAAGCCATGGATATCTGGCATGCTTTGCTGAAGGTCTTTCATCATGCACACAAGGTATAATGCTATCTAGTAATCTGAGGAAACATCCATGGGATTTTCAACCTCCTCTAGAAATTGAGATTCAACAGGAAACCACAAATACACCACGCAATTAATTTTTCTTTACCAAATGTTTCCAGTCATGTCGCAATTTTAACAGTAAGCAAAGTATTTGGGTTCTTTCCAGTTCTTGTGCAACAATGTTCCTCATTTTTCATTTTATTTTTTAAAGAATCTGGCTGAGATTTTTTTTTTTAAGAGAAGAGTTTAGAACAAGTTAGGAAGTCAGCGTGAATAGACCATACTCTCCCTGTTAAATACTTACACCACACCCCCCTCAAAGTTTCCATACCACATAGCAGAGGTTTTGTACAAACAAAGTAAAGACTTTTCCCAGCTAAAAATACAGCAAGCAGCCTAAGAAATAAGAGCAGAACAACATATCTCCCGACACAGGCAATGCTGAGCTATCTGAACCACATAAATAAAAGTCTCATTCAAACATTCCCCCACTCCCCTCCCAACACCATTCCAGGAGAACAAAGAAACATTAAGTCTTACTTTCCTGGTGTATATTTGATCAGACCTTCTGTTAACACAATATGACAACAGCAATGAAGGGAAGAATATCACAGCTAAACAAGCGTCTACCATTCCCCTTCCTTCTGCCGAGCCCGTGCTGACGCAAGGATGGAGCAGCTGCTGTCTGTTTTTAAACAGCTCCATATTTCATAAGAAGCTGCTGATTTCTGAAAGGACAGAAAACCCAGCCAACGGCTTACAAAATAAGAAGCAAATTAAAGCAATTCAGGACACACTATTTAAACATGGTGTCCATTTGCTCAGCCTCCCTCCAGCGCAGCTGAAATTCCTGAGACACGTCTGGCCTCTGTCTCAGCCTACCCCCTTATCACCACAAGAACAACTTTGAAGTATTCATCCAGCACACAGCAGAGGACAATGGAAAATACCTCCCACAGCTCCAGATAAAGCAAATGCTTGAAATATGGGAGAAAACAAACTTGTGTCCAGCTTGATGCAATGACAGAAATTACTTCACCAGATTAACATAACCCTCCCCTAGCTGTGTGTTCTGCTGTATCAACAATAAACAGACATTTGGGATGGAAAGACTCTCCTTGAAGGACATAGCCATATGTCCCAAACTTTTGAAAACTTACCCAAAAATTCATAGAGCTATTGATATTAATTTCTATTTGATCAGGGATGTATCAGCTATCACCACTAAAATTTTACATTAAAAATCTACATCATAGCATACAGGTCACTGTGTATCAGGACCCCAAAAGAAAGAAGCTTAAAGCTTTTCTGTTCTGACTCTGCAGCTCTCACTCTGGCTGTTACAAGCAGTGGGTTATACCAGGCAAGTCCCTCCCGAGGGGCTCCAGACGCCCGCTGTCTCCTTTCTGGTTAATAGCTGCTGCAAGAATACTGCTTTTTGAGCTGTTTGTGTCATGTTGATTAGCTTAGATAAGGGCTTGGGGAAGGAGCAGGGAGAAGAAGAGAGCATGTAGGGGGAGGAGGATTCAAAGAGAGAAAAAAAAAAAAGTTTTCATCTGCTCTGATAATTAGCAGGTCATGCTGAAAATGATCAGCATCCCTTCAACGCAACTGTGCATGAAATGTGCAGAGCCCTGCTCAGGTCACTGCACCCATGCAAATCACTTCTATATCTGCACCCTGTGCTTTACTAAACTTCTCTGCCTTCCTGAGGACTCCAGCCAAGCTCCTTCTACTTCCACACTGCCATGTGTGAGGTGGGGGGTTAAAGGGTCTCCCATCTTGCTGCTCTGTCACAGGGGCACTGGCCATGGAGGTGGCCAAGGCCAATCAAGGATTAATTAAAGTTTTGCAAGATTCCAGATTCCCTGATGAAGCACCACAGGGGAAGCACTTGCCGTTCCTGGAGAAAAAGTGGTTGCAGAATCCTCCTGGAGGTTTTCCCAAGGAAACCATCAACAAGGAAGATTCAGACTGCCCTAAACATGACAAAAATCTCTCACTCATCACCTGTAGCTGCTGTCCCAGGCACCTCCCTGCACGCAGAACAGTGTCCCTGCCCAAACACTGCCAGCTGTGGGTCCCCAGGAGCACAGCCCCTGCATCAGCAAGCCTGGCTGCTACACTGGGACTGAGAAACCAGCTGGGACCTGGCACAAACTCTGGTGCAAAATGAGCCCTGGGGAAGGGGGGGAATTCAAAAAGCAGCACCAGAGCTCTGTCATTTGGACTCTCTCTCCTCCCCACATCTACTTTCATCTGCAGGAAAGTCAGGAGTCATCTCCTGCAGGGGAAGGACCAGTTCTGCTGGAGCAGAGACCCTTTAATAGACCTGCCCTTCTCAAAAGGAGGTGAAAAGACGATAATGACAATGACAATTCTTCCTCTGATGTACTCACTTCCTTCTATTAAGGACACATTACCTCAAAGGTCAGTAATTGCCAGCCAGAGCCAGCTCTGCCTTGACAACTCATCTTCAAAATGCACTGAGTGCCTGGCCATGCCCAGGACAGGGAGAGACTGCCCTCAACGTGCTGTCTGGAGACAGGAGAATTCCCTTTGGTGCCTGGGATGGCTGCATCTTCTCAAGTGTCTTTAATTCCAGCAGCTTTCAAAATTGTCCTTCTGCCTCAGCTTCATGTTGATCCCCAAACTGACACACGCCTTCAAAGTGCTGCTGCTTCAAAGAAGCTCAGAAGGATGGGAATTAAGAGATTATTTTCAAATAAAGAAATGGGCTAAAGCATTGTGCCCAGAGTTACCAGAGCAGCTTGCAAAGCACCACAGGGATGGGAAGGACAGGGGACAGCCCCAACAAGATCAGTGGGGCACAGGGACCAAGGAAACAGCACTAAGGATGGTCTAGGAACAACCAGAAACCCTCAGTGGGAATGTAAAAAAAACATAATTTAAGAGACTTCTCACCCAAACTCCCTCCACACATCTCAGCAACACTGCAATGGTCACAGGAGCACCAGGGAGGAGCCAAAGTGAAGCATAAAACACATCCCTCTCTGTACCAACATTCACCTGGGAAAGGGGAGGCTTCAGCAGAGAGGGCAGTGTGGAGTTCCTCAATGACAAACCTACAGCAATTATTAGAAAGGCATCATCCATACATAATTTTGAATTTAATTTAATTAGGCACCCTGCTAACTTCATTACTTATTTAACTGGACTGCTCATTCAATTTACATTACTACTGTTTCAGATAACTGCTCTGGGCCCTCATGCACAAGAGGACACATTTGGGAATGCTGGAGCCCCAGGCCACAACTGGGAATGCTGCAGCCCTAAGCACACACTCCCCTGACACTCAGATTTCTCCTGGGACAAAGGCACTGGCCATGTCTTACATTTCATTTTTCTACCTGCACGCAAATAAGTCGAGAAGAACTCAAAGAGTTAAAAAAATAGACAAAAAATTCCAGGTAAAATCCCCAGATTTATAATTTTTAATGCTTGTGTACACCAGTCAAAGCAACAGCCTCCTACGCAGTTGCCAGATTCTTCTTTTTCACCTAAGAAGTACAGAAAAATAATATTCCACAGGGCTTGGGGGAATATATATATCAGAGCACCTCACTCACCACCTACGAGCATCTTTGTAAAACCATTGTGTGCAGAACATGACACATCAGGTCAGGACAGAAATCAAGAAAGGTCTCACACAAGCAACAGCTCGTGCCACACGGCTGCAGCAGAGTTCAGCAGCCTGGAGCCAAACCTTTCCCACCAAATCAGAGCCAGGAACAGAGGATCCAGCTCCCCAAAGCCTCACTGGTGAGTGTGTGCATCCTCCTCGCCACTGCTCCAGACAATCACATCATCCCTCCTCGTCTGCAGCTCTGCCTGCCCTCACCAGCTGCTCAGACACAGCACAATTCTCCCAGGCAACTTCAGGAGTCTCGGAGGACTGAGTCCAAAGCTTCAATTCCCTGCCTGATCAGAAGGGATGCACCAGCATGGCTGTGAAATGGAAAAGAGGGAACAGCACCTCAAGCAGATTCCTCCAACAGCCTGAAGTATGTAGGAAGATACCTCAGGCTTAGACTGCAAGGTCTGTCTCAGAAAATTTATAGACATTTAAAAAGATCCCTGACTGACAGGAGTGTGTGACATGGTACAGACACCAGCCTCAAATGAGGCAATCCTCTCTGTTTGGATTGAGGTTTTTTTTTAATTCCTTCAGCTCAACATTTCTTCTTGAAATCAAACTGCTCTGAGGATTCTGACAATTAAAATAGATTTTAAAAAGTGAACAAAAAGCTGGAGGGCAGCACAAAGGCAGGAACACGCCAGGACAGCCACCCATTCCTTGTGCAATAGAAGGGAGGTGCTGTCACCACAGTGCCTGCACAGCCTGGAACCAGCATCATTACCTCAGGCAGCATCTTCAAGACACTTGTGACATCCATTTTTTACTCTCCAAATCAACTCCAGACCTAAAAAATAATTTAAGAGCTCAGGAGTTCAACGTGATTTGCTCCAATCAATGTGCAAGCCCTGCAAGAAGCAGCAGAATTTAGAAGAACAGAATCATCCTCACTTGGCTTTCTGGAATCTCCTATCCAATGAGAAAGATATAGACCCACTGGTAGTGGATTTTTATTTTGAGGTTACCTGGTAAATAAAAGGACTAAAATAATCTCTACAAAAATCAACACAGTCAGCAGCAGTAATACCTCAAGACCTTCAAGAAGAACCAGCAGCAGAAGTGACGAGTTTTGCAGCTATCTCCCATAAAAATGAGACTCTGCAGCTCACAACCCCCCCAGTCTTGTCTTCAAGATGTTCAAAATGAAACCTCTCTCCAAGGCAATCTAATATTTGGTTTCATTAGCATGCAAGTGCAGCACGGACCATTTGCCCTGCTCCCTGTGAAAATAAAGTTGCAAAATGCTTTGCACAGCATTAGGAGAAGTGTAAGCATTACAGTTCCCATCGGTGGGGAAGGAGACTGACAGTCCCAAAGCATCTCTGCTGGCCTGTCCTTGCAGAGAATGGTGGCAGAGGTGAATTATTACAGCAGAAGGAGGACCAGGCTTTGCTTTCTGAAAGGCTGAAGTGGCAACACCATTATTTCAGCCTTCACAAGGGGCAGGGATCACATGGACTCCATTGAAACAGAGGATCCTGGCAATTCTCATTTCCTACAAACAGTTCTCAGGGGCCTCCTCCAACCTCCTCCAGCAGGAAGAGGGGAACTTCTAACACCTAATCGCTGACATTTAAGAATGTGAAGCTTCAGCCATCAAGCTGACCCTGCAGCAGGGAATGCAGCTAACAGGTATATAGTTGCAGGCTCCCAGAGTGTGGATTTCAATTTACAGTTCAAAAGAGGAGAGAGGAAACTAACCTAAAAAACAATCAGCTTTATCTGGGCTATTTATCCACACAAACCATGTGGCCACACCATAATGTGAACGACTGTGTGGATTGTGCATTTTTCCTCCACTAGCACTGTCCAAGACATGCTCACATCTGGAATCCTTTGTGTTTTAAATGCTACTTCTGCCTTCTCCTTGGTGCCAAAATGCCTTGAGCGAGCAGCACACGCATGGGGGAGGAAAGGAGCAGCACAAGAATCAGTAAGGTACCAAAACACTTCAGGTATCAACATGATGAACACAGTAGGCAGCTTGAGGAGCAGACATCCACCAGTGTGGATACTGGCAGAGATGCTGTGGCTCAGAAGAAAATCATGCTCTGTGAAAGTTGCTGTTCTCCTGTGGCTAACAATAAAAAGCAAGGTCACACTTCTCCTGAATAAACCCCGTGTTTGTTTTTTCTGTTCCTTTGTTTGCTGTGTACAGCTCCAAAGCCATGCAGTAACATTTTCTGCACAGCTAATGTCATTCACGTATAATTTACCAACCTAGGCTTGCACCTCGACTTTTCTATGCACAGGAGTCACAACAAATTTCACAGGCAACCCCAGAGGCACATAGCACAACACAGACCCAAAAAGTGGCTTACAAGTCCTCTCCAAGGCTGCCCCAGCCTGGCTGCTGCCATTTGAGGTCCTTTAAAAGCAAGAACTTTGTAATGCATCTCTTGCTGCTCTGGGAGACAGCATTAAAACACAAAGCCACACAGTGCTCATGCTAATGGTTCCATCTGCTCCCAGCCTGGGTTTTCTTAAGAGCAAAATAAAACGAAGTGTGATGATCCTGTGCACAGACACTTGGGTGCCTCAATCCTCTCAGGCATCTCCAGGAATTTTCCAAGTGCCCCAAGGACACACACACAAACATTTAAAGGGAGATGTGTGTCGAGAGGTCCAGCAGCAGGTCTGTGAGAGATGTTTGGCTCAAGAACTCAAGACAGAGAGCCACAGGAAAGCCTTCTGACCCTCCCAAGAGCCCCATTCACACAACCTGCCCCTTGCCTTTGCTCCAGTTACCCCAGCAAAGATGGGGTGACCCCAGCCAGCCTTTGGCTCTTTGCTTTCCATGTCCAGCCTTCAAAGAAACCTGACCCAAAGTCCAGCGAGGCCAATGGACAGGCACACGCTGACGTCAGCCAGGTCCCTGGATAAGGTCACTGCAGAGTTTGCCTTATCTCAAAACTGGCACTGCCTGGAAGCCAAGGAACAACGTTAACACTCATCAGAGGTTTGCTGTCTTCCCCTTCCTGCAGCCCAGCCTCTCCTCTGCGCACACCCTGGCAGGCTGGGGCAAGAGGGCACTGGTGTTAGGAAGCTTTTTCAACCATCCAGATGGATTTCTCCACATCAGGCAACCAACATGGCCAGACTTACAAGTCAAACCCCAAAGGCAAGACAAGAGACCGTGGGGAAAACAAAATGCTGATGTGGCCAAAGTACCCAAATCAAGTCTCTGAAACTTTTATTCTTGGGTTCCTCAGAGGTTCAAGGGCTACTCCCAGCATTGTCTACCAGAAAGAGCAGACATGACCTGGTTTGAACACAGCACATAACACTGGGACTCACAGTCCCAAACATTTGCCTCATAAGGCCAGAGGTTGCAGTGACGTTATTTACTTTGAGAGTTTAATTCTACGAAAGGAGATTTTTGGGCTGCACTCCAGAGACATTTACCTCCTGCACCAGCCTACCCTGCCAGAGACACCAGGAACCCAGTTATTCATCAATCCCTTTGCTGAAAACGAAAAAAAAATAAAAATTACATCATTACTAAAGTCAGCTCTTTGATCGAGACTCCCTGAAGATCCCCACGTGACAAAAGACAGGAGCTCAGAGACAAACACTCCTCTGCTCCCATGCCAGAACACCTGTTTATTTCAATGCCAAATTCCGATGGCTTAAAAACAAAAAAAATTAGAAGCCATCTTTCTCCTTTGCTTCTTTTGAAGATGATGGATGCATCTGGTGGGAAGCTGAGCAGCACACAAACAGGCCTTTTTAACACCCCCACAGCCCATGAGCAAGACACGCAAAGCAGTCACTGACAAAGATCAAGTCCTCATAAGACCTGAAATATGAACAGATCATACAGAACAGCATTTCTGAGTACTTGTGTACTAAAGCTACTTTTCTACAGCAGCCAAAAAACCCGGAGAGCCTAAGGCAGTCCCAGGCAGGACGTGCAGGCTCGGAGTGAATGTTCACACTGACAGGGAAAGAAATGGCAAATAAATGGTAAATAAACACAGAGGCTGGAGCTCCTCAGGCTGTGTAACCTGCCCCAGGCTGTCAGCATGGGAAGGGAGGATGGGTCACTGGGTGTTAGCACCCAAGCTTGCAGAGCTTTTACACAACACGGGCAGCACAGCCAAGACAGTCCAGGAGCTCACACTGGGCTGTGCTCAAATTCCCCACCAGCAACACTCAGAAGCTTCAGGCATTTCTCAGAAAGAAGTGCCTTGCTAAGAGAAGCAATACTGGCCACTGCAGGATTAATCAGAGTTTTAAAGTCACTGCATCGGTAAAGGTCCATGAGATCAGGATAACAGGGCAGCAACCACTGCACCAACAAAGATCTGAGCTGCACAGTCTTCAACCAGCCCTCAGTCTGTCTGCAACACCTCAAAAGAACTGTGTGGCCATTCTAGAGCCCTACCCAAGATCAGCAATTCCTAGAGCAGAGCTTGAAGAACAAAAGCACATTACCAAGCCACAAAACTGCACTTTGCAGCGCTCCCAGCATCGCACCAAGTGAGAGAGGCTGCCAAGCTCTGCCCACACTGGTGCTGTCTGTGCTTCACAGCACTGGAGGCGTCCCCAGCAAAGCCCATCACAGCCAAAGCAGAGAAGGTCACCAAGGGGAGGGAGGGAGCTCTGCAGAAAATGTGAAGCATTGTTGGGAAAGCAGCAGGAATGTGGCACAGAGGTAACTGCTACAGCCTAGGGCCGCCAGATGAAAGCAGGATCAATACTCCACTATGTTGTTCAACCCGTTTATTGGGGGGGAGGTGGAGATAAATGAGTGTTTGAGTTGCCAGAGGGTACACTTTCACCCCAATCTGAGTCAGCCAGAGCTGAGTTCCTGCCCAGCAACACCATCGCAGCCAAGTGATTTCAGCCTTACAGTTCACTTAACCACAGAATACAAAGAGCCAGTAACCCAGCAGTCGATAATGGAATAAACTATAGGTCAGTGACCAGGAGAAAACACACCATTTAAAATTATTCCAATATTGACAGGCACAGGAAACAGGCCTGTATATTTATTTATTTGTTTTAACCAGCCTGTCTGCTCAGAGGCAGCGCTGAACCAGCTGCTAAAATTACAAGGTTAGATTCTCAAAGTCTGTGGGTGAACTGCATGATGCCAGCACGCCCTCCCAGCCTGGCAAGCAGGACTGAGTGTGCCTGTGGCCACCCCAACACAGCACGCACACACTGGCTGATATTATCAGAACATCAGCAGGCAGGCTTCGGGGTACCTGAGCACGAAGCACAGCTCTGCCAAGCTGCCTTTGAAAGCCT
Organism: Sialia sialis; assembly: GCA_009812075.1. Taxonomy (NCBI): domain Eukaryota; kingdom Metazoa; phylum Chordata; class Aves; order Passeriformes; family Turdidae; genus Sialia; species Sialia sialis. The sequence goes on along the minus strand of VRYO01002095.1, from coordinate 4,870,480 downwards.
GGCCTGTAGCCAACAGGGAGAGCACAAACTGATTCAAAACACTCTGCCAGGAGCCCAGCCAGGCTCATTTATAGCTCCATTTCCTCTCAAGGCTGCTTTTCCCCTGGAAAATGCTGCAATGGCAATTTGCACCTCAGGATTAAAGATCACCATGGCTCTCCAGCAACTGAAAGCACCCAGAAAAGTCCTTTCCCCTCCCAAGTCTAAGGAGCATTTCTCCCATTGCACGTGAACAAAGCGAGGAGGAGGAGGTGACACCGATTATTGCACAGGCACCAAGCAGGAACGTTTCAGCTAGAGTTCACATGGTGCCACAAATCAATCCCATTTCCTCAAAATGGAACAAGACACTGTGAGCTTGGCAGGGCAGCTCAGACAAGCAGCAGGCACTGCTCCTGACCAACTCTTGCTCCACTGAGTAAAGCAAAACCAGCTGCACCAAGCCGAGCTTTGAGCCTGCGAGACCAAAGAAGAATTCGGATGCTTACATCCCACCACACAAGTAAAATTAAATTACAAGTACAGTTAAATTTTAACACATTCAGACACAGAGTGTCAATTCCAATTCCTCCTATTTGCAGAGCTGGCCAACCTCCCAACACTGAACGTGATCCAGAGTGTTCTCCATCCACGCTGGCACCAGCACAGCCATGGCTCCCTGTGCTAACCAACCTGCCCAGGCTGAGACAGGCAGTGCCAGCAGCGTGGCACCAAAGCAGCATTTCCCAACAACAGTGAAGGGAAATGCAAAGCCAAGAATGATGGCTTTTCCAGGAGACTACCAAGGAAATAAATGACACTGTTTCCAAAATGCGTTTTTCCTCAAAAATACTTGCTTACCAGAGGGGAAAGACTTCAAGGCTGAATTTAGTGCTCAGGAAAAAGACTGGATTAAGAACCCCAGAGACCACTTGCTCTGGTTTTTCTCCAGCAGAAGAGAAATAGAGCTGTGAATCCTGGCCAGGCAGATCTCCTGCACACCACTGAGAGGCAAGGGACCCACAGGATAGAGTTCAGCTTCCCATCCCAGCCTGTCCTGGCATCTTTCTCATCCCTGCTAACAAGGCCACTGTGATTCCCAGCAGCAGGAGAAGCATCTGCCCATTAACAACTGGACTCCTGCCACCCTGTGCCATGAGACAGCTCTGGCTGTCCCCTGCCAGCCTACCCAGTCCTGAGCCTGGCAGATCCCATGGCTGCTTCCCTCCAGGGCAGCATGAGAAAGCACAGCCTTTGTTCAGTGCCTGCTCCTTCCTCTCATTTGCTTGAGAAATTAACCAGCAGGTAAACAACACTCAGCATCTGTTTACTAACAAAGAAAAAACCTCACCTTGCAGCTTTTATTTCTTTACTTCTTTTCTGCTGTTGCTGTTGGTTTGGATTTTTTTTTAATTCCAGTAAGTAACAAAGCCTTAACCCAGCTCAATAAAGCACTGCAGAGCCTGGCTCAGCTCACTTTGGCTACAGGCAGATCAATAGCTTTCTTATATCTCTGTGCTCTGCTTGGGAGGGGAAAGGGGCCACTTCTTTCCCAGCCAAGACATCTGCACAAGGCATCTATGTGCTGAGAGCCAGGACCCCTCACGGGGAGGGCTGAAAAGAGATGAAAGAGTGCTTTGGCACAGCAGAGCTGTCTCCTCTCACCCTCATCTCTGCTGGCACTGCCAGTGCGTTCCATGTGGGAACGTTTTCAAGTCCAGTTTGGCCTCCCAGCCACCAGCAGTTCTGCACTGGTTAGTTATTCACAGTGGGGAGGGAGGAGGGGGGAAAAGCCCCTTGGAGCAGAGGTTTAGGTACTGTAGGTAGGACTGCACAGGCCTCCTGTGCTGTCCAGGCAGCTGCTGAGAGAACTGATTATTCTGCATATTCATAAGCTTAAAAAATGAGCTCCAGAGGCACTGAGCAAAAAGCACACAGGAAAGCCAGCCTTGGAGTCAGGAATACCTCAGTACAAATCCATCAGTGCCCAAAGCCTCCCTGAAGGTCATGAAGGGTGGCTGCTGGCTCTTCGGGGAAAATGGTGCCATCCAAAAAAACACCTGTGCAAACATCCCTGGGCTGGGGAGCTTTGACTTTTGGAATTTAAATGAGCCTGGACCAGCCATTCATCTCCACCCATGAGCCATCCCTGGCCTGGGCTGCCAGCACGTTGGTCCAGGAAGACCCAGCTCCACACAGCATGCTCAATCCTGCAGAAAAAGAGAGCTGGCTACAGAAGATCAGTCACCAGCTACCCCAGCAGTAAATCACAAACCCCATGGCTTTAAAATAACAGCTCACATAAACCCATATTCCAAACATGAACAAAGCTCTGTCAATTGCATTAGGCTCTGCCTTATCCATCATGTTTACAAGACATGTGAATGCTTTCTAAAGAGCAGATGCTTTTCAAGTTTAATAATTCAACCGTTTAGAATGGAGCACTGAAAGACCCTGCACGCGAAGGAAGAAATAAATGCATGCACATCAGAAGCCTTTGCTGATTTTCAACTTTTTTTCCTTTAAACAGAACCTACCAAGAATGCCAGAAATGCTTGCTTCTGAAGAAATGACTGACAAAGAGGATGTCTAATAGATGCGAAGCATTTGAAGAAGGAAAAACAAAAACAAGATGACCCTCAAACATATTCTTGTGGGACAACTTCTGAAAACCACATGAATAAGCAATACAGGCTTCCCTTGAAACAGCAACAGCAGCAGCTTCAATGGAGCACGTCACCAGGACTCCATCTCTGCTGCAGATCAAATGCCACACAGCAGGAAACAGCTGACACACAGCTCAGCCCAATTATGTGCAGTGCCCTTTGCATACAGGGCCTCTCTTGAGTGCATCCTCAGCTCTGCTCTCTTTGCTGGCAGCCAGCCCCTCGTGCCCCTGGAAGGGAAAAGGCAAAGCTGGGTTTGTGCACTCTGCCCAAGGGAACAGAGAGCTGGCGTGGCTCAGGGTGTCTAACCTCTGCACGATGTTCAGCAGCACAAGCACAAGATGGAAAGCCACAAAACACCCCACGGCTAATCTCAGCTCTGATAACATCTTCCTGGAACATGTCACTTAAGGTCTCCAAACCTCAATTTCTCTATCTGTTTAAAAAAAAAAAATAGACCAGCAAAAAAAAAAAATCCTTTGCCAGTGCAAGGGCTACATGGAAAACACCCAAAAAAAAAAAAAAGATTTCCAGCTGTGCCCTGCACTCTTTGTACTCACTGTTATCAGGGCTCAGACTATGAAATGTTCAGAGCCTGAACTGTTTGCATTACCTGGTGAAAACAGTGCAGTCTGTTGCTAACGCTCTATGCGAGGTATTTTCTCCACACCCATCTCATCATCTCAGTCACTCACACCATGACTAGCTCTTTTACATGTGCTCACACATAACCACCTAAGTTTGGCATTTACCACATTATCACTACAGAGAGATGACTGCAGGGGACAAATTAATTACCTATGCAAAGCAGGCTGAGAATAGTCAGCAACATACTGTACCACTGAAATGCTAGACAAAGCCTCAAACAGAACTTCCCTCATGTGGAGGATTATAGGCTCTACCCACAAAGGACTCAAGTGTCTTGCCTTATCTTTTTTCCATTTAAAAGGAAAGAGACTTTCCTGAAAACCTGATAGAAACATGCCTTTACAGAACAAATGCAAATGGATTAACATACTTATCAGCAGTAGGCTTGAGGGAGGCAAAGACATACTTCTCCTGCTGCCTACATATTCTAAGATACTTTTAATTAAATTATAGAACATCATTAGCTAATTAAATATTCTGGTCCATCATTACACATCCCTATACCACTTGCTGCCTTGCAGACCCCCATGGTCTATGAATCACAGAACTGGTCAAGCTGGAAATCATCTGGTCCAACCTCCCTGTTCAAGACCATGGGACAGGATTGCCTCCAGACATTTCCTGACAGGGAAAGCGACTCCACAACCTGTCTGGGCAACCTGCTCCAGGATGTGGTCACTCACACAGTGCAGAAGTTCTTCCCTCACATTTAGGAGGAACCTCCTGTGCTTCGATTTCTGCCTGTTCTGTTGGTTGGCACCACCAAGAGAGAATCCACATAAGCATTTCAAAGACATGGGCACTATAATGAGAGCTGTAAAAGAAAATCTCCCTGCTCTTCCTTCCTCCACAGACATCTGTGCCCACTCATACTTGATTCTGGGACAGAGAATCCCCCTTAGGAAGGGGAACTCAACTGTGCTAGCAGCTTTATTAAATTCATCTTGTCCACAACCCTGAGCAGCCCAACTGCCTGAGCTCACACAGAGCAAGAGTTCAGCCACAATTCTCTGCTGCTCCCAGGCGGATGTGAAAACACAGATACCTCCCCATTCACCCACCACAGGCAGCATCTGACCCCTAAGGGAAGCGGAGCCCCTCCAGAATTTGTCACACAAATCCACCAGCATCTGCACAGGCAGAAGGTCTCATAAACTGTTTGGCTTTCAATGCCTTGCACTGGCTGAGGGCTTTAACAAGTATATTCCAAAACATTGCCTTGTCAAGTTCTGGATCGTCAGCGTTAAATCCTTGAGCAACCAAGTGAGAAATGAACCTGCAGACAGAGAAACGTGTCTCGGTGTTCTTCCCCTGCCTCACCCCCTCCGTCAGCCAGTGCATGTTTGCTTTTGCTTCTAAACTTCACTTCTCTGTGCAAACAGTCTGCTATGAGAGGTATTTGCTCAGTCCACAAGTTTCCTGCATTTTTTGTCCAGCTCTGGGGCCTGATCATCGGGCATTTCCAGCTCAGGAATCCAGGCTATGAATGATTTTAGCCCTGCAGAAGTGATGGATCAGGAGCAGAGACACTTCTGCACAGTTATCTGAGGACCAGAGCAGATGACAGGGATGCTGTAGAGCACCTCAGGGTGTCAGAGCCACGGGGCAGTCCAGCCCTTTATCCCAGAACAAAAACACCCAAAGCTCTGCATCTTTAAAGTCATATTTTAAAAACATCAAGCAGCTGCAAATCCACAGCACAACCTCCTCTCTGCTCTCCTGTGTGCCTGCCTACTCCCAAAGAGACTCTGCCCTTGGTCATGCTTGGTAGGCTGGCCACCTCTGAAACTCAGCCTGCTTAAAATCAGCTTTTATACCCTCACCTCTGTTCTACATCAGAGCTTTACTCCATACTCATCACCAGCCCATGTACCCAGATTTGTGTGCCCAGAGAGAGATGTGATAACTTTCCTTTTTCCTCTGACACCCACGTCTTCCAAGTATTTGCTGCAGCTCTGCACGACACCATTCCTTGAGGAGCCTGTAACATGTGCAGTACACTGAGCAGCTTTGACCTGGAACAGCACCAAGCACAAAGGGTCCTCAGCAGGCTCTGTATGCAACAACAACACAGCAAGGAACACTCCAGTCCAACAGAAACCCAGGGGACACAAACAGTTGAGCAGGATTTGGTGGATGGAGGTTATTAGTGCATTACAAATAGAACAGAAATTCAGGAAGTAGTTATCTCCAGAAAAGAAAGATTCATTTCCTTATGGTGCTTGCAAATCACACTGCTAACTTCAGATCGGAAGAGCTGGTGCTCAGTAGAATGAAATTAAGCATGTTGGATCACACAGGACACCCGAGTGGATAATAGCACAAAATTAATGGAAGCATATGTGCCTTAGGCAGAGGACTGGAAGACCAGCAAGAGAGCTGTGCTCAACTAAACTTCACCATGATAAATGAAAGCCAGAAAACATACTGCAAATGCAGAAATATGATGATTAGCTCTACACCGGAGGTTCAACGTCTTAAACATTAATGTGCTTTCTCCAAGAGCATCGCTCTCAGCCAACATAAGCACATGCACAGTTCTCCTTCAGAGACAAAAGGGTACAGGGAAAAACAATCACAAACTTTTGGAAATCACTGGCCTCACACAGGGATTTTACTCCTGGATCACCTCCAAAGAAAACCTTCCAGAACAACAGATGAAACGGGACTGCAGAGACAAAGCAATCTGCCACGTAACTCCTGACAGGCAGCGCTGGTACTTGGGCACCTGGTGACCCTCTGGCACTGCACACCTTTCCTCAGCAAGCCACAATCCTGAGACAGCTCTTCCCACCAGAGTGGGGTTCAGCAGAAAGTCCAAGGCACTAACACAGGGCACTGACTCAGGCCACTGTTCCATCGATGTTGAAGCAAATCTGTGCCCTTGAAGCCTGTACCTGACTGTTCCCACCACCCCTGCCACGCCGCCTTCTCTCCTCCACCAGAGCATCAAGTACTCTGCTTGCACATTTCCAGCAATCTGTTGTTTTCACTGATGCCAATTCCCTCCTTGCAAGCCTAAATCTTGGAGTCTCCCTATGACTTGCCTTCACAAGAATGCTAATTAGGTCTTTACTACCCCCAGGCTTTCTGAGAGAACACAAGCATCTGCCATGTGCACTCCCACTCCAGCTATGTTTTCCCACTCCAAATCAACAAAACAAGTGTGTTACTCGGTCAGTGACATGCAGAGGACACAGCCAGATTTGTGAGAAACCTGGGAGAGGAGCTGCATCACCCACATTTCACTCTCAAACACCGTGAGGAACATCCATTCTCCTCCAGGAGACCATGCCCCTCCTGAGAGGCTGCAGTGCCTGCTTCTCCACGTGCTGGGTCCTTGCTCCAGTGGTGCTGAGCTTCCTCAGCACTTCCCAAGGAACAGGCTGCTACCATATCTCTGCCCACACACAGCCTTTCCAACCCACACCATTCCCTCCCCGTGACACCCTGGTAATTTTAGCATGAGGTGCACAGAGTGAAAGGCAATCTGCTCCCATCAGCTGGTCACACTCATGACATCCACCCAGAACTGTCCTTCTCCAGACAGTCCACACCCAGGAACACTTGGGTTTTCCAGCCAAAGAACCTATTCAAGGACAGCTGCCAGGGTGCTACCAGCTTCTTTCTCCCATTCATGTTTGTTCTTTATTCCTTCCTAAAAAGGGGGCATTTCCCAGGACCAGGCTGCCCCCAGCTCCCAGATACAAATGAACAGCCACAGAATAACATGAGGAGGGACTGCTGCATGATCTGTCGTCTGCACAGTTCCTGGATGATGGACATGCCCTGCAAATGCTAAGCCCTGCAGGTCTCACCTTCAGGCTCAAGTACAAGAGAATGCAGCATTCCCTGTCAGACTACAGAAGGATAATCTTGAGGACCAGAACTATCCTCACACTGAAGTGCCTCCAATGGAGGAACAGGCACCCAAACACACTGGAACAGATAACCAGGCATGTCAGTGTGAATTAGGAGGATGCCAAATGTCTCTCAGTTTCCAAACAGGTAAACCATTTTGATGTTTCTTTTCAGCTTCCCAATTCACAAGATGGCTCACAGCCACCACTGCCCACCTCCAGAGGGACTGGACATTTGTGTTGTACTTGGAAAGCAGGGAGCTGAAAGATAAGGGAATATACTCAGATACAAAGAACGTGGCACAAGTGGCTTTGGGGGAAGCATTCTTTAAATGCAGCATTTTACAAGCAGAATAAATCCTAGACCATGTGGCGACAACTGAGCTGCACGCAGCTGCTGAGCCAGCTATCTCTTTCTAGGGGCAAGACTAGTTCCCTGCATAAACGGTTCTTTAAACTTTATAATGCCAACTGCATGAATAGGACTTTTATGGATTCCTACAGTGACGCACAAAGACATCCTCACCATTTCAGAGCTGCTCAGTGAGCCCACACGCTAGCTGCCTTCAGCAGAGCGCTCAGACCCCATCCCAAAACCAGAACCATTCCAGGAAGAGGAAGAAGACACAGGAAGCCTGTCTCACCAGGGACATCCTGCTGTCCCCAGGATGTCAGGATTGCTGGCAGAGTTTGGTTAAAGCCCAGACAGATGAGACTCCACCAGACCCTGCTCCACCACCACCCTCCTCAGACTGCTGCACAGGGTTTCTTTGTCCACACAGTTGTGCCTTCAAAGAGAGGCACAAAAGAAACTGAGATGAGCGTGCAATCAATAGGCTTCACCCTCACAGCTCTCCTGCTGTCCCTGCCATTTTTCAAAGGCAACTTTTCCTTCCTCCCTCCCCTTCTGCATCATCTTCCCTGGCACCCAAACCAACAGCTGTGGCCATGCTAAGCCATCTCTGGTAAATGCTCTGTGGAACTGACCCTGGCCATGCCCTGGGACAGCAATGTGCCAGAGCTGGGACCTCTCTTGGGACAGCAATGTGCCAGAGCTGGGACCTCTCTCGGGACAGCAATGTGCCAGAGCTGGGACCTCTCTTTGGACAGCAATGTGCCAGAGCTGGGACCTCTCCTTGGGACAGCAATGTGCCAGAGCTGGGACCTCTCCTTGGGACAGCAATGTGCCAGAGCTGGGACCGCTCCCTGAGCTGCTCCTGTGGCAGGGCTGCTGTGCTGAGCTGCCTCAAAGGCAGCCTCCCACCCCACTGGAGACCATCCAGAAGCACGGCCAAGGGAGAGGCTGTGACCCCAGGCTCAGCACCATGTGCATTCCCTCCTGCTGAGAGCAGACACAGCTTCAAGGCATCAAGGGAAACAGTCCTGCTCCTCTCACAGCAGCCAGGACAGCAAACAGCCTGACACACATTGCTGCGGCTATCCAAGGAATGCCTCCCCCTCAGTTTCAGTACAAGAGCTTTACAGCCTGCTTCTCTTGGAACTCCCTGATGCAGCCCAATCCCACAGAATGTCAGTGAGCAGCTGGCACTGGCTCTGCTGTTTCCAGCTGTGCTGCTTCTGCACAGCAAGGCAGGAAAGCCTGTGGACTTTCCAGGACATGTGGGAGGCTCAGCACTCAAAAAGCATCAGAGACAGGCCCAGTAGAGGGAAGCGTGGAAAAACTGCATCTCTGTGAAGGCTGAACAATCCCACCTGTGCTGCTGGAACTCCTCAAGGGATGGACACAAAGAGCACCATGACAGAGATAAAAGGTGTGTTCTCAAATGTGCCAGCGTGGCTGCAAGATGCAGAACAGTCTGTACTGTGCTTTCAGGAAATCCTCTCCCTTGTTCCATATTCATATTGATCCAAAAACTCCTACATGACATCTCCTCAAGCTCAATGCAAGCTATTACAGAACTCTGGAAACACAGACAAAACCTTGAAGACACTCTCACAGCAGATTTAACGAGGCTGATGGTTTATCCACCTGACTTTAATCTCCCCCGCTTGTCTTCAGCAGCTCTCAGTAACACACAGGGACCTTCTGGGACTTTTTCCATGTGCAGAAAAAGTGCTTTTCACTGCAAGACCTGGCTCTCAGGATTGAAATTCAAGTACTAAGGCTTGGAAATACACAAGACAGCAAAAGCAGCAGCTAATATCAAGCACATCTCACCCTATTTTGTGTATGACAGAGCTTCACCACATTCCCAGGGAAAATCCATGGCCATGGCAAGGCAGCCCCCCACGTTACTCCACAGACACTGCGAGCTGTCCCCAGTCTCTTTGGCAACCAGCACAACTCCCAGCTGCCAGGCTGCTGCACAGAAAGCTGGCAGGATATGTGGGAAACGAAGAAAATCTATACCGGTTGGGCTGTTTGCAAATCTGTTCCTAGCCTCACCTTCCTGGTCTCACAGAGGACAACTCATTAGGTGTCTGGAGAGCTGCCAAACCCAGATGGGCCTGAGCAAGCCATGCTGCTGCAGTCCTGCAGGGCAGATCCTCCCCGAGCTGATAACCACAGCATCTCCAGCCCTGGCTGCAGCCCCCTGCTCTCCCAGAGCCGGCAGGTGAAAGTGGAGCAGGCAGCAGATAAAAAGGGTAAATAGAATTCAGCCCAACGTGCACCTGTCCTCCAGACAAAGGCTGCTCCCGGAAGCCAGCCTGTGCCTCTCAGCGCACAAAGACGGGTCTAAATCTGTCTGTAATAGAGCTTTTCAGGCTGACTGAACAGTAATGTTCACAAGCTGCTCCCCTCAAGGGAATACTGTATCCTCTTCATTGCATTACCCCAATCAGAAAGATCAGTGAGCAGCTCAAAGGCAAAGGTGGAAGAGGCAGCGCTGATGTGATTCCATTTAGAATCTATCAGAATATTTTATTCCTCCCTTTGAAAGCGACAGATTAGGTATTTCCACTTCTCTTTGAAGTCTGGCAGAACAATTCACACCAGTGGACCAAACACCCCTCATTCCTCTCCCTGTGCCAGGCACTGCAGATGGGAGAAAAGCTTCTTTGAGAGTCCCCCGGAGTCACCTGAGGCAAAGCTACCTCTGCAATCAAAGGCCAAACTCCCAGCCAAACAGGGGAGCGATTTCTCTTCATCACAGCAAGCTTTGTTTCCATTCCAGCTTCTTTATTTTCAGAAAGTCTCCTGGAAAATTAAGTGTGGTACACCTCTATTCCAAAAATCTTTCCTTGGCAAGTGCTGGCTTCCCACTTTCTGGCAGACACTGAAATTAAATGCAGCCTCCCTGTTTATTTCCTTCTTGCTGGGGATATGCACATCCTTGCTGAGCTCTGGAAGCAATTTTTTAGTTGGGGGAAAAAAAGAAAGACTCCAAGCTCTTACATAAACAATGGCTGGTGACAAGAGGAAAGACAAGGGTTGGAAAATTTCTCACATTTTATTAAAGCATCTCTCAGTGCAGCAGATCAGACAAAAAGAACAAACCCAAACAAACAGATTGAAACAGCTGAATATTAAAATGGTACTGGAGGGATCAGTTGCAGCATCTTTCCATGGACCAGAGCCTCCACCAGACAATGTTATTGAGACACAAACAAGGGTGGACTTTGCTGTTCCGTGGTACAGAAAGAAATCTTCTTGAAAGAAGGTGCTCAGCACAGACCCATAATGGAAAAGCAGAGCCCAAGGCTGTTGTACTTGTCAAACACACCTCTGCTGGTCTCAAGTCTCAGTGTTAGAAGGAAAAGGGAGAAAAAAAGAAAAAAGAAAACAAACTTTCTGCACAAAAAGGGAAAATAAGCAACTTTGTCAGTGCTTCCTCCAGCCTGAAGCACAAGTTGATAGGATCACAGCGATCTAATCCAGAGGGCATTCCCCTAGAGATTACAACAGTCTCAAAGTAGGTCATGCTTGGGCTTGAGCTTCTCAGCAAGCCCAATTCTGACATATTTCCAGAGCCCGTGTAGGTGCCTGTGTGTTTCCCCTTTTTTCTGCAGCAGCTCTCTGTGCAACACTCATTACCAGAAACCCCAATTAGACAGGAGTGAAGTTTTAGGGCTGAATGTCTGGAACAGCAAGAGATGGAGCTCTCCAGGCCAGTGACCCTCCTCTCTTACACTGTGGAAAGATCTGCCAGCTGTTCATGGCCAAGGGCATTCCCCCTGCCCGGGGTTCCCAGGGACTGGGGCTGAAACACCAAGGAACCCACACACTGCTCGTAAAGGGAACAAGCACAGATGCTCACAGGCAAGAGCTGAGCTCAGGGGAGAGCAGGGTTGTTCAACCAGACCTGAAGCAAAGCACACTGAGATTCTGGCGTGCACACAAGGTCCCATTCCTCCCTCACACTCTCCCTTTCCACAGCAGCTTCAGCACAAGCAGCTCATGTGGACACAGCTGCCTCTCCTCCCTGCTCTGGATATTACACAAGGCTGCTTCTCCAAGCTGTAGCTGACTCCAGGCTCACCCTCCACCCAGCCAACCTGCTGCACACTTCAGCCTGGAACAAACAAACAAAACCCAGAGACCTTCACCAGCCTGCATTTCTCTCAACTACAATAGAACTCCTCTACTTCTCCACTCCACTGTTCACCTCTCCCCTCATCTTGAGCACCAGAACCACACACAGCACATCACAATCAATGTTTGCAATCAGATCCCTACAAAACAAGGCATATATAAGCACAGTAATATTTTAGATTTGTCAGGACAGGAGCACATCCCTGCTCACCCTTCATCACCCTCGAACAGCTACAGAACAAAACACCCACCCATACCAAATTGCTTTTACACACATGCACTCAGAGCCTTTCCCATAACTTTCATTTCAATCCTCCCAGCTGTCACAGCACTTGCCTTATCCTCCAAGGACTACAAACACAGGCTTTCTTCAGGGTCCTGGGCTGTTTATGTGCAGAGAGAGGACGAGAATTGCATTTGCTGAGGCTATGAATGATTTATCATCGCTCTGAATGCGAGAGGAGCGGGGTCCCAGGGCTCGCTGCATGACCGGAATCTCACAGGCAGGCTGCATCTGCAGAGATGTTTGTGTGCACTCTTCAAATCATCATTAACCACCAGGACCCTCAAGAGGAGCATTTATTTCCTTGGGATTGTAAGGGAAATGGCTGCTGAGAAAACAGCTGGGCAGGATTTAGCCCCGTTATATCCGTCTGTCTTGTTTCGCTCTCCCGCCCCTCCACCTCTCAGTTTAGCTGGGTACAAAAATAGAAATTATAATGAAAATTAAAAAAAAAAAAAAAAAAAAAAAGAAAGAAAAGAGAAGGAAGTGCAGCACAGGCCAACTGCAGGTCACAGCTCTGGTCAGTGGAAGCACATGCAGCTGCACAGGGCAGGTTTTATATTTCCAAATACCTCGCCCCCCAGGGGTTTAAGTACTCATCCCATTCTCCAGATGATTTGCGCAGCGCTGTAAATGCAGGTGTTATAAATAAACAAAAATCTGCCCATGCTGGCACGCAGCTTTCAGCTAGTAAAACGGGCATCAAGGATTCTTAATGAAACGGTTCTGTAATTCCCAGCAGTTCTGCATTCTCTGGAGACAGAGTGATTAAACAAATCCACAGAGCAAGAGCCCAGCCTTGACTCCATCTATGGGAGTTTTGTCACAGACTGAAATGAGGCAGGAATGCCATCCCAGGGACCTCCTCCCCCAGACAGCTACACAGGCTGTAACTTAATATTATGCCTCTCATTACGTGCGTGATACCAAGAGGCAACCATATTTAATACAGTATTCTGTATCTAGGGATAAAGCAGGATGGAGCCAACCATCAATCACTCAGCTTCTCTTTCCTTGTAGGATTACACAGGCCAACCCCATGGCTAGGAAGTATTTATAAAGTCTTTTTTTAGTTCTAGATACTGCAGACTTTTTTTACAGTTACTATAGTCCTCTGTTTTCTGCGTACGATATTTCCATGCACATAGTCCTCACCTCAAACCCACTCATTAAAAAAAAGTACTGCTCTCTTGGAAAAAATAGTCCCCAGATTAACCACAACTCACCCTCTCTCCTTCCCAACAGCTAAGAATGCCATCAATTACGCCAGCAAAGGCTCCCTGCAACCAGGGAGAAAACTGGAACTAGGAAGAGGGAGAACCAGGCAGGGGGTGGGCAGCTTTGGAGTAAACCTCCTCTATTTCCTACACTTGAATCATTTCCTCCTTCTTCCCCAGGCAACCCGTGGATTAGATGCATAGAAGTACAGCAATTCCCCTCTTCAATTACCCTAAAGACTCAGCAAGAATAAACTGTTTGCAAAGAGAACCCTCTTGCCTTCTCTCCCCGCTCAAAGCCAAACCCTTCCTCCATCATCTGCAGCCAACCTATGAAATCTGTGTGCTCTCACACCCAGACCATTGCTGAGCAGGCAGCTTTAATTCCCTTGGAGTGCTCCAAACACAGCATTGTGGCTCAGACACAGCTACCCACCACTACCTTTGGAGGTTCCATTTCTCCTCTCCCCCTCCCCAGCTCACATATCACCAAATCCAAGCAGGAAGAGAAGGGAGCAAGGAAACTTCTCTGCAAAACCGTCTCTTTATCTCAGCTTTCTTGCGTGTGGTGCAAGTCTGGAAAAGAAATCCTCACTCCCCACAGCCTACTGAGCTTCCAAGGGTTGTTTGGACAAACAGCACCAGACGTCAGCTGACACTAGCAATTACATCCAAATAGCAGATACAAGTCTGTTATCGATCTGTTCCTAGAGGGAAGGACAAGCTATCCAGTAAAAAGGGGTGTCACTTTATTAAATTCTGAAAGGATAATAACCCAACACAGAGGGCACAGCTGTTACTGGTACACTTCAGGCTTCGTTTCCAAGCCTGACAGGGAGCAAAGATCAGGAGAAGGCTTCAGTGTTCAGAGACAGGCCCAGAAATTAGAGGAATAAATTAACATATCCATATCTGAATTCCTGAACTAAGGGGGCTGCAAGTTCTCCTGGCAGGAACTGGCCTGGTGCTGCCAGTTATCCCAGCAGCTGCTGAAACCTCTTTTTTAGCCAGTGCACAACCCTCAAACACTTCGACCTCTCCAAGTTTGGCCCCAGACCAGGAGTTTTAACAGCCCAAACACCTCCAAAAACCCATGGAAAAGGTGCAGGGAGGTTGTCTCCTTCAGTAACCTGAGCCAAACAGACAGCTCTGTGGAAAAGCCTGGATCAATTCTGCTGTGAAAAAGAAAACACGGCTCAGGGTAAGCGAAAAAACCACAGCTTTCAATATCAGCAACTCAAAAGAATGGGAGAGTTTAACCAAGCTGCTGCTGGGGAAAAAAAAAATCCACGAAGAGTTATCGATTTTTATGAGCTTGGAGTCAAGATATCCATAAATTATTCACAAGGCAACAGAGATGGCAGATCTCTTGGACATTTCAGCGCCGCACCGCACAGAATTACGAGCTCAGATCATTTGGCCAGACTGCCTCACAATTGAGCCTTTATAAACAGCAACAGTGATCTCCAAAAGGGGCTTCTGGACGTGTGACAGGCAACTGCCCCACCAGAGCTTGCAGGACATGCCAGGGGCTGCAGGCAGGGCTGGGCAGACAGAACCACAACAGACAGTGATTTCAGAGCATGCTTTGGGGATTTTCCACCCACTGCAGGCAGCAGATCTCCCTGCCTGTATGAACAAAATTACACAACGTAACACCACAAATTAGAAGTGAAACGCACCCACATCCATGCCCAAACACTTGGCCAAGGAATCAAAGTTCCTGCAATCATCCCAAAAGGCACTGGAAATCAAGGTGTGAAGAGCACTACAGACACCAGTATTTATCTCAGATGAATGTCTGGGCAGAAAACTCAAGCTCAAGAGCTCTGTGAGGTACTCCCAGCTTCATCAGGAGCCTCAGGTGCAGCCTCTGGCAACTCATCTCTCCAGGCCCCTTTGCAAAATAGAAGGCAACAGTTTTCCTCCTGCTGCAAGGGAAAAGCATTGATGCCCCAAGATGTGAGAGCAGCCAAGGCCAGGCAGTGCCTCAGATCCTCACCACCACAGCCAACCTCCAACACCTAAACAACGTGGTGCCTCAGATTCACAGCTCTGGAGACACCTGGGATTATCCCTTCACACAGCCAGAAAAGCCTGAGCTGGAGAAGTGCTGCTGAGCCAGGCAGCAGCACACAGCCACTGCCTCCAGTCACACCAGTCCCTGCTCCTGGATGGGAACTGGGAGTCTCTGGTTGAACCTAAGCCAGGTATGACTCCAGAGCACATAAAAGACCTCAGCATTGGAAAGACTCTTGTTTACAAAGCAGTGGATTGGAAGTTTCAGACCAAGATACGTTTTTATGAAATCTAGTGGGGGAAGATCAATATATCCTTTTGTAGGTAAATGTGGACACTGGAGCAGCAGCTCAGAAGGCAGATTTTCTGTTTATCCACACCACCAGAAGCCAAAGTGAGAATAAAGACAAGGTAAGCTATCCTTACCCACCACACCAACACAAACCTAATCCAGGATTCCAAGCCTTTAACTTGCAGAAAAACAAAAACTCATAAATCTCCCTGTGCTTGTGCAGAAAGAGCTGAAGGCTTTAAAAAGGGAAGCCAGTCGTTTGTCTTTAACCCTTCCAAATCCAGGGATGCCTGGCCAGCTGCTCACAACAGCACCTAAACCCAAGGCAGTGGAGCTGCTCTAAACACCCAAAATCCCCAGGTGTGGCTTTCCAGCACAAACCCCACACACCCTGTGGCAAAGCCAGCAAGATCCTGGAGGCACAGAGACGGGAAGGATTCCGTGCTGTCCCACATTAATGACCCCACAGCAGGCAAAGGCAGCCCCCAGATTGAGCCAGGGCCGCTTGGGTTTCAGCGGGTGCAGAACAGCACATTGATCCATTTATGGTCTGTGGGTTGCCATGGAGACCACAAGTCATTCCCCAGCATCACCACCCCCCTGCAGACCCCCCCACTGCTTTTTCAATTGATAGCTGGGCACTGGGGAAGCATTTGCAGCACCGTGGAAATTAAATCCACACCAGAGGAGCAGAGGATTCAGAGCTGACACAGCCAAGGCACCTCAGCTTGAGGCAGCCTGTCCTGCTCTTCCCCACTGAGCAAGGCCAAGCAACCAAGCTCTCCAAAGCTGAAAATTAACAGTAATGAAGTGGGATTTTAATGCCACTCCATGGGTTCCCCTCTGACAGCTCTCACAAGGGAGCAGGGAGGAAGGACTTACATCTCTCTAAGTGCATGTGCCAAAAAAGGCTTTGGAGCATCCCAGAGGACAACTCCACCAGGGCAAAGCTCCCATCTCCCCAAACAGGGTAACAGCCAGCAGGACAGCAGCTCTGCTTTTCACACAGCACATTCACTCGTGAAGGATCACAGCTGACCCTTCACGGAAGGGAGGAGAGCATCAGGAAACTTGTGCACACTGCAAGGAGCAGGATGAGAGTGGGTGGATCAAACTCGAGCCACCTGCTGCTGGAAAAAAAGTCACTCCTTGGTCTGTAGATACATGAGCCACCAACCCTGGGAGCAGCAGAGCAAGGCTAGGCTTCGGCACATCCTGTAAGCCTACCCTTCAGACGCACATTCCCCAACCTCTCAGCTGGCAAGCAGAGAAAATACCTGACCTGCTTTTGGGGCCAATGTCCCAATGGGGTGCACAAAGCTCCCCCACACCTACCCAGTCCAGGCTCTGCCATCACAAAGTCTTCAGGTGCTGTCACTGTCATTTACTAGAACCAGATAGTATCACATTTCCTTCCTCCCACCCCATGTAGGATGAAAATACACTATCAAGACAACCTGAGAAAAAAATTTATTAAGGGTTTGGCTTTTAACTCCACACACAGCCACTCAAGCCAGTCAGTCACCAGCACAGTGAAAAGAGCTGATCCTATGTAATTCCCCTGCATTTTAACAAAGAGCTGCTGTGAAAGTGCTGCACTTCTTAACAGCTCATTCCCTGCACACACAAGTGTGAAAACTTGGTGCTGGCTTTACCCCAGGCTCCAGAATTGGATTACAACAAGCACCTTTTGGGAGGCCAAAGGACAGAGGAAGAGCTCCAGCAGCACCCCCAGCACGGTGGGATGCTGCCAGAGCAGCCCAGCAGCCAGAAGCCACCCCAGGCACTGGAGCATGAGGACACAGGGCAGGTGGCAGGGCAGGGAAAGGCAGCTGCAGGCTCAGAGCCTTCAGGGAAACTCAAGAAGCGTGGTGTAAATACTGTATGTGCCTGGAGCCAGAAAGCTCAGCGAGGGCTGTGAGTGGCATTTCCTGAAGGTTACCTCTAATAAGTGCTGTCAGCTTGCCAGCCTTCGACTGTCTGCTGAGCCCTTCTGTGGGAAGCACGGCGCGGCCCAGACCTCAGTGGCATTGTCACAATCTGTGACAGCAAGAGCTCAAAAAATAAAATTCCTCCCGCGCAGCACAGACAAAGCGGGTGTGGGACACCAGGGCAGGCAAATCCACAGTGATGTGGCAGGGTGGGAAAGCTCCTCTCTTCTTCCCAGTGCCTGGTGACACGCAGAGCTGCCTGCTGAGCAGAGGGGAGGTGGCACAGGATGACAGAGGGAGCCAGCCCAGGTGAGCAGGTGTGCCAGGCTGCCCTGCTCTGCAGCCCTGCTGTGCTCACAGCTGCTCAGCTCATGCCATGGCTGAGATCAGAGCCGTGATGCTCAGGTCACTCTCCCCCTCCTCCAGCAGCAGCAGGGCTGGGCTCTGCATGGACCCTGTGCCACAGTGATGGCTCAGCAAAGCCAGAGCACAGCAGCACACATTTGTCTGCAGTCACTTTCCAGCTGCCACCAAAGAGATTATCCTGGCCCTCCTCACTCATTTATTTTCTCCTGTGAGAACAGACAGGGCATCTTCATCTCTTCCCAGGCATTTTCTGGTTCTCAGGGTGAAGCTTACTCACAACTTTTGAGCCTTTCCAGTCCTGTGCTCAGAGCCCACCGGTGAAGTGGATCTGCTCTCTGCTGAGCTCAGTGTACCACAGGGGCGTGCAACCAAGCCATGTGGCCCCAGTCTCTCCAGCAAGGACACCAGGCTTTCCTGAAAAAGCAGAAAATGCCCACAACTCCTCTTGCTGAGCCTCTGCCTCAACTCCTGTTCTTGTCTTTTTTTTCAGAGGACAAACACAGCACTGTAAATAAATGCCAGTGGTAAGCACAGAGTACACACCAGATAACACACACAGCAGTTGTGAGCAGAGAACTCAGGAGATCTGTCATTCCAGTTTCCAGAAGAGGAAAGAAAAAAAAAAAAAAAAGAGCCACAGTTCAAGGCCTCTTTGGTTACGTAAACTTCATTTCCATGTCTTTTATCACTGATAAGATAAGCCATTGCTCAAGTTCAAGTTCTGTATCAAGTAAACCATGATAATCCTCTTAGGAATTCCCCATGCCCCAGCTTGAACAGACCTGCAGAAAAGAGCTTAAGGGGTTGCCTTCAGCTTAAAAAAAGAAACACACAAGCACACAGCCACAGACTTATTTACAACGTAGGCAAATTTGGGGCCTAGTATAGAGGACTGGAGGCTTATACAGCTCTGTCTGAATAAGGGATCTACTTCTGCCCCAGTTCATAAATGCTACAAGCTCCTACTTGGTCATGCATCGCTCAGCTGAGCACCAGCCTGGAGATGATTGCCTTCCAAGGAGGATTTCTTGCAGCGATAAGAATCCAGAGAGTCAGACCCCAGAAGAAATGAAACTGATTCACAACCAGTCACACACACTTTGTCCTGGATTAGAGCAACGAGACTTTTCCAGGCAGCTGTATTTTTTTTTTTGATTTATCACAGCACAGGATAATTTTATATCCTTTAATGCTGGTAGCAGAATTACAGTGATTTTAAGCAATTACTGCCCTGCTTCGGGTACAAGATGTTAAACTCACTAAGACCACCTCCTCCTGTACTTTACTGTCAAAACACCCAGATGCCAAACATCACTGTCTATATTTGTTAAGAGGATGATTTGATCCAATCTAGCAACTGACTATATTTACAAACCACTTAAATATGCACTCACACACCCCGCACTGCAACACAAAAGGCCATTTCATAAATATCTGATTGCAAGACAGATGACAGCAATAAGCAGGCACACAAACTCCTGCCCTCCTCTCTGCTGCTCATCATCAGGACACAAATTACCTGGGCCAGCAATTTTATCGCAGCATCTTCCAGGGAACTGACTCAGCCTGAAGGCAATGAAGGCCAACATTTGAAGCTTAATATTTTACTTCCCAGGGCTGCATCTGGGCACCCCCAGCACAATTCAGAGACGTGCAGGAAGGGCACAGCATTAAGCCCTCCTGAGCCAGTGGTTGCCAGAAAATCAAGGCACAAGGCAGTGGGTAACGTCTGAAATTGGTGCTTAAAATGCAAATTTTCTTCAGGTCTGTCTGCTTCCTCACCAGCCCAACGGGCTCCTGGCACAAACAACTGTTTGTTAACATTTCCAGCTACCGTGACTTTTATCCCTCTGATAGCTCCTCTCCATTAGGGTCCTTCACACATCTCTCACATGAACTAAAAGATGCAGCATATCAAACAAAACACATCTCTCTCCTTCCCACCAGCAACTTCAAGATCCTTTGGCATTGACTGACAACCCACAATATTGTGGGAAAGGCTGTTTTCAGATCAGCTGCTGGAAAAGCTCTTCCAAGGTAGCAGCTGAATTCAAATCACACACCAATTAGCTCAGGGGGATTTGTATGTTTTTCTTTCAGGAAACCTATTTGAAAACAAAACAAAGAGGGGAAAAAAATTGTTTAAATCTCATTAAAATACCTCAAACTGTGTCACAAGCATGCCACATTTTCTACTGAAGAGAGTGGGAGCAGCTTTAACTTGTTTCCCCTCATCAGACGGAATTTCATCCTTTAAACCCTCCTGCTGTGTCCCCTCACCTCCAACAAGATAACACCGAGGTCCAGAGCAGCTACAGACCTGCTCAGCATCACGCAGCAAGTGAAGCACTGTGCCAAACTGCCTGGGTCAGTCCTGTATCTTCCCCACAAGATGAGGTTTTCCACGCCACTCTGCTCAGGTTTTCGCCTCTCGTCTCAAGGCCACATGCAGATGACCGTGCTTTTTCTGAAGCCAGTGCCAATGAGGCCACTGCATTCGTTATCCAGCAGGATAATGACAGAGTGCAATTCAGTCAACAGCAAATCCTCCCCAGGGAGATGCCCTCTGACCTTCCCTGAGCTGGGGGATGAACGCAGACAGCCAGATCTCAGACAGGCGGCAGAGCTGAGTGAATAATTCCTAATGAATCCTTTCATCTCTTCTTTTGTTTTGGGGAAGGGAGGGAGTGGGTGAAAGGAAATAGTTTGGTGCTATCCACCAGCAGAAAATTATTTTCTAGCGCTACCCCAAATCACTGTCATCTGAACATTTTTCATGGCTTCTGCACAGTACATGAGCACAGAACACTGGCTGCTCTCTGCAGAAAAGCCCCTGGTGCAGACAGCCAGTCTGGAAGAGGGGAGCAACAGCCAAACACACAGCAAGAGCAGGGATGCTGCTGCAAGCCTTGCTTAAAATCCCCCCTAGGCAGGCAACTGAGACTTAATCTAAGATATCCACTCAAACCACATTTTTTACCAACGAAATTCAGTTCCACTGACACATCAGCAAACGCATGGAGGACAAGAAAGTTCATGAAATGAGGCCCACAGAAAGCCAGGATCTTACCTCTCTCCACATGTCACTCAGCCCTCACTATCAATTTTCTCTCATTTTCCAAGCCACGAGCTGTAAGGATAACAAGGATGTGATAAAAGCAGATTTATTTTTCCCCCAACAAAAAGAAGCAATTCTCATTTCTCCAGTGAATTCAGCTGTAGAATTCGGTTTAGCAGCATCTCCTGAATGCTCCGTGTCACCCAGAGGTATTACAGTAAATAAAGGTGGAAAAACAACTCCCAACTCTGAGATCTCTGAGCTGCTCCACAAGCTTTCAGTCATTCAGGCAGCACCCTGGTCCCCATCACTTTTAGCCAGTTTTTATCCCCATCTCTCAGCTGGTCCTGAAATCAGCCATGTCTGAAGCAGTCACTTCCAGCTGCAGCAGCATTTATAGGGATTTACCCTCAGCAAGCCCCACCTCATCCTGTGGGTTATACTGGGAACAGAAATCACACAAGGACCACGCTCATGAGATGCTCCCAGCCCCATTCCCAGACAAATGAACTGACGTGAACCTACACACTTAAACACAGCTTGGCTCGTGTATTTATACAGATGCCAAATCCCAGGGATATCAGTGACAATCTCTTCCCCAGTAAAACCTGATTACAGCTCTGGACTCTCTAAAGCCCCCCTGCCACCTCCCCTGTCACCCTGGGCATCATGGGGAGCAGCCAGCAAACCCCTCCAGGTGCCTGGCACAGCAGGGGTTACAGTGCCAATGATTAAGCAGATCTTCAAAGTTAAAAAAAAAAACAAGAGTCCTGGTCAATGACTGACCAGTGTAATAGCTCAGGCTACTATCATGTGCTCTTCTCACACCACATTTGTTTGCTGGGCTGCCCAAGAGGTTTCCAAGGGTCAAACACGAGGTCATCAGCTTTGCTGAAAAATATAAAAAGCTGGAACTGCAAGTAAGGAAGGTCCCAGACAATTAAGGCTAAAAAGACGTGAAAATGCAAATCCTCTAAGTTTAAACATACCAGAGGCAACATCCAAAAGGAGAAGAAAAAATAAAAAGATCTTATGGTTTTTGAAGTTCAGACCTTCACAATATCTAATAATCCACGAAAAATTCTGACCAGCCTCAAGGACCAAGAGTGGCTGTGGAAAGCAAAACCTTGCTTTCAGGCTATTTTGAGAAGCACTCACAAGGTTTATCCCAGAAACTGCTTTCTGCCTACTCAGATTTCTCAACTGAGCCGATCACATGGTGTTTCGATGGACTGCTGGAGACACTTGAGAATAGCAGAGCTGCCTGCTGCTATCTGCCTGGCACAGGGTGGTTTTTAATTGAGGCTGAACTCTTAAGTCCCTGCTGCAGTCTGCAGCTCCAATCACTGAAATAATAATTAAACCCAGGAGAAACAGTGCAAAGCAGCAATGCCTTTAACTAGCACATGAAGACGAGAGAACCTGAGGATGTGCACAGACATCCCCAGGATGTGCTGCTTTGTTTCAAGCCTGAGGATTTCACCGATTTTTGAACAGGAAGGCAGGGTGGCAGAGATCCTGCAGTCCAGAAACTGGAGAGATGCAGGAAAGCATCCACTTTCATCTCAACCAAGGAAGATATCAGAGCAAGTTTTTTCCATTTGAGTTTGGGACCTTTCCTTCCATGGCAATCAGAGACCACCAAGAGAGGGGAATGCAGAGCAAGAGACTTGGAGCCATCCTCCCTAATTCAAATTACAGTAATTTCACACATATAAGGCGCACCTCGTTGACTGAAGTTTCGAGCCTAACCCAGAGGCGCGCCTTATATTCTGGTGCGCCTTATAGGTGGATGGACTCTGGAGAATTGCCAACCCAGAAGTGTGAGCCAGGTGGGGAGCCAGGCAGCCAGGGGTGGGAGTGCCAGGGCCTGCAGCACGGGGAGGGCGCCCGGGGCTGAGTTTAAAGGCTACACTGATCCGTGAAAAATGTTTGCAAATTGAGCACCTGACAGTAAACCTCAGGATTCTGTTACTAACTCATTACTTTGTTGCACAAGGATACTTGCTGGTTTTTGGGGGTTTTTTAAAGTGTGATTTATACACCGGTGAGCCTTATATATGGATGGATTCCAGAGAACTGCCAACCTGGAAATGTGAGCCAGGTGGGGAGCCATGGCAGCCGGGTGCAGGAGTGCTGGGGCCTGCAGCACAGGGAGGGCGCCTGGGGCTGAGTTCAAAGGCTACACCAGTCCGTGAAAAAAATGTTTTCAAATTGAGCACCTAACAGCAAACCCCGTGATTCCATTACTAACTCATTACTTTGTTGCATGGACACTCCCTCTTCTTGTTTTGGTTTGTTTTTTGTTGTTTTGTTTGGGTTTTAAGTGCACGTTATACACCGGTGCGCCTTATGTATGGACGTAGTACGGCAGCCCGGGAGTGTGTCTTTTACTCTGGTGCACCTTATGTGTGCTGAGTTACTGTAGTTACAGAAGCAAATGGTCTTCTCTGTGTTCTGTGCTCCTGTCACATGGCCATCTCCCAGTTTTTTGGTAAATGTAACAGAAATCTGTATCAAGCAACAGTTTAAGGCCTGTGCAGAGAAGGGGGGAAGCTAACAGCAGAATATTAACTTGCTGAGAAAGGTGGAGCTGAATTGTGACTCTTGCTGGGGTTGGGGCTGTCAGACAAGGGTGATTGCTGCTCCCATTTTTCACAGCAGCTGGCTCACTTTATTTAAGCTGTATTTGTGAAATTGGGGGACTTTGTCTGTAGCACTGATTTGAAGGAGTTTCCCACCTCACTGCCTCTCAGCAGGTTCCTATCATAGTGCTTCTCTCTCCTCTTATTTTTGACCTGAGTAGCTGCATGAATGTCTTCACCAAGCAGCCGTGGTTTTGTTGAAGTCAGCACTGCTTTCTTTAAAGTACTGGTGCTGCAAGGACGGATGTGGAGCCAGGGGACACAGGACCTCAAATCAGGGAAGAGTGGCTGTAGTTTGCACAACCTCATTGTGTTTCAGGCCTTTATTTTGCAGCAGTAAATTTCCCAGGGCTGAAATTCCCTTCTGAGGGGGAGATATTTCCCCCAAACTTCTGCACAGACGTGTTTGTTGGCATGTCAAGTGTCTCTCTCAAGCATGGGACACACCAACCAATTTTACAGCAGCTGACACAGACCCCTGGTAGGGTTCTGTTGGTGTTCCTGCAGCAGATTCAGCTTGGAGTCCAACTCAGGCAGTGTTGTAGCAGTTCAGCCACCTCTGCTGTGATCTGGGAATGTCTCTGCCATTTACTGCTTTTCTGTGAGCTGGAAATGAAGTGCTTGGCTTGGAGTGGTGACTGAGAATGTTCCTCCTGGGCAGGGCTTGGGTTTTTCACGTTGCTGCTGCTTTGTGCTGGCTGCCTGCTGCAGCACCTTTGTTCTGAGAGTCGTGGTTGTGCTTAAGTGGTCTGTGCTTTTGTGCAGTGGCCCTGCATGTCCTCAGCAAACTGATGAAGAACAAAGCTGGGCAGAAACCATCCTCTGTGCTGTGTGGCAGCTTCTGTAGGCATCAGTCCTGGCTCAGTGAGGCACCTGATGAACAGAGAGTGAGAGGAGAGTCCTTTTCTCAAGGGGGTTTAAAACCACTCTGCCACAGGAGCCTTGCTGAATTACAAATTGCTCCCACTCTTTTCTAAATCTGCTGCTGTTCCTGAAGTTGCAGTAGGTTTTACTCATGTGTGCTAGTGCATGGGTGTGAGTGTTTGCTGCAGGGTAGGGTTGTAAGCAACTGACATGTTGCTCATAATGCAAGTAAGGACACTCAAAATGTTTGTTTGTAATGTACTGTGGTCTCTTTCCAGGCTCTGAAATTGAGACAAGCTTCAGCTGTATTTGGCATGGTGTTTAGAGAGATGGACAGCTTTCTGTCACTTCTTTGACAGATAGGCTTTGAATTTTGAAGAGAAAACACAGCAGCTTTTTTATTTTTTTTTTTTTCCTCACTGAAAATCAGCCAACCAAAATCCAGGTGGAGACTAGAACCCACATGCATTCTGTTTATTTCTAAGTGCAAATGCATCTTCTTGATGTGTCATTAACCTGGGTGAGCTCAGGTGCTATTTTTAGCAGCCTTATGGTCATGGACAAGGAGCAGCTCCAGTGAGTGTTTGTGAGCAGCCCAGCCCAAGGTGTTGGCACAGAACCCAGGGTGCCAGGTTCTTTGCTTCCTCCCTGCCTGGAGGGGCTGGATGAGCTCCCCTGTCCCCAGTCCCACACAAGGAAATCTGTGTAAAGCATTGCTCTTCAGTTCCTGTGGCCATGGTAACCGACTGGGATACATCAAACTTGACTAATTAACCTAATGGAGAGTCGTTTCCAGGCTGAGCCTCTCCCCTCGGATTTCAGAGCCCAACTTGTGTTGTCTGATCCTCCAGCAACCTCCACAGCCAGCACAGACAGCACCACAGTGGTTTCTTTAGCAAGTTTATTTCTCAGGTTACAGTAATTTCACACTTATAAGGTGCACCGGAGTAGAAGGCGCACTTCTGGGTTGCCAGCAGTTTGTCCACATATAAGGTGCACTTTTTTTTTTGAAGCGAGGATCCCTGAGCAAAAAAGAAACGAGCTACTAACAGAATCACTGGGTTTACTGTCAGGTGCCCAACCTGCAAACAATTTTCACAGATCAGCATATCCTTTAAATGCAGCCCCAGGGGCCTGGCTCGCACTCTGGGTTGGCAATTTTCCAAACTTCATCCAGATTATAAGGCGCACTTCTGGGTTTGGATCAAAACTTCAGTCAAAAAGGTGCGCCTATACACGTGAAGTTACTGGAATTGTTCTGCCCCCTCAACACACACCAAACAGACTTGGCAAGGCTGCAAGGCGAAGCTGTTGTATTTATTTACACATTTTTTTTCTGCTGGTTAAGAGGCTTAGTAAAGCAGATTGCAAAGACAGCACAGGCACCTTTATTAAGTTTTGCATAAACTGGAATGAAGGAATAGCAGGGAGAGCAGCTTTCCTGGCTGTGTCCTTTATAATATATATTTTAGCCTCAGTTACCTAAGAACTAATTGGCAAAATACTTGAGAAGTTGGTAAAGGCAAGTGTGAACACTCACTTATTTCTGGCTGCAGCCTCCTTACCCTAGGGATCAGAGTCTAAAACAAAAGTAACTATGTGCAGACTGCCTGCTCAGAAGCAGGGGAGTGCCTGTGTTAGCCAAGGCTGGGGAGCTGTGCATGGACATGTTCTTCCTGGAACAGCCCCACGGGCCTGACTCGGCACCCACCTTCCAACTCAGGCAAAGGTTCAAGGTGTTTCCGCATGAAACGAGGAACTGGAGTGAGGCAAACACAATAATACATTGTGTGGGGATTGAAACCTCCTGCTGAGAAGAAATCCACAGACATTTTAGAAGCACAACCGAATAAAATGCAGGGAAAAAAAAATGAGACGCAGATGGAGCTTAAGGCTCTTGTCTCATTGAGCCAGACCAAAACTCACTCTGCCTTTGGCAGGGGAAACAGGAGCAGCCAGGGTGCTCGTGTCTGCCTCTGCAGCACGACTCTCCACCCCAGGGCAAAGCAAATTCCCCATTTCTCAGCCTTCTCTGCTGTTGGCAGAGTTTAAGGACATTCACAGAAGTGCGTTCGATTTCACCAGCACCAGTCTCAGCAGAGAAGATGCAAACCTCAGCTCTCCACAGTGAGAGAGTTAAAATAAAAACACAACCCTCAAGGTACATGCTGACTTCTCTCTTTACTTCTGTTTCATAATGCTGGAGAAAACCCAAAACCCTGCAGTGTTTCTCACTCCAACACCACACAGCCCTCAGGAACGCTGCTGGCAGCTGGCTGGGTTCTGGACCAAAACCACAGCAGCTCTTTATGTGCATCTCAAGACACGTAGACATCAAAAACCAAAAAAAAGAGAAAAAAACTCCACCCCAACAATCTTTTAGCAGCAACCTTGTCAAGATATCAAAGTAAAGCCAAAACTAAAACCTACAAATGAAGAAAAAAAAAAAAGAGAGGAAGAAAAAAAAGGCTGGCTGACACCTCCTATACATGCTGTCAGCAGGATCATTTGCTCCAAAAATAAGGATGCTCAACACATCTTAACTGATGACATGACAACTGCTTCACGGTCCCAACACCAAAGTTGCATAAAAACCTCTGAATACCCATTGCCTTGCAGCTCAGTAAAAAACAAGCACTCATACTCACTCAGAGCAAGCAGCAGACAGTGTGCCTCTCTCCTCAGGAAGATTTTCAGCTCTTCATTTCCACTCAAGCATCCTCTCAGGCTGCAGAATTTTATCCCTGCACCCTTTGCCAGTCACGCTCAGCAGCTCCACACACAAGGCTGCTGAGCTGCTTGCCCAGGTGCCTGTGCCCACAGCATGCAAAAATATCTCAGCTGTAGCTCTGGATCCCAAACAACTCCACAGAGTGCTACTGACTCCAGGCGCCCCCCGGACAGCAGCCACCAACCTCCTGCAGAGCCTGGGTATGCTCAGGCTGCTTCATCAGCACCTCCCCATATCATCAGCACCTCCCCAGTAAGTGACATTTCAGACTAGAAAGCCTTCAGTAAGAATTGTGAAGGCTTTTTCCACTGCCAGTTCAGAGAGTTTTCCCAAAACACTGAACACACAGATTCCTGTAATGCAGACTTCGCTGCATTTTCTTTCTTTGACAGTTTTTAATCACCTCTGGTCTAGCATTTGGAAATTATTATTCACACGCACAACAGGAACAAGGCTGCAGGGAAACATGAATTTCACTGGCCTGCCTGGTTTTGTCTGTGGACACCACCTCACATATTACCAAATCAAAACAAGCCGGCCAACTTGAGCGTGAGGGGGAAATGAAAGGGCAGACCGGTGACCTAGAAATGAAGCTGACACTCTGGCATGAGCTTGAAACTCTGCAGCAAAGGGAAAACAAAAAAAAAAACAAACCCAAGAAGCTGTAACTGCTTTCAAGATGGAGCTTGAAAAGTTTATTAATGGAATTATATGGTGTGGTACCCACAGAAAAGCAAAGACTTGATCAAGGAGGTTTTTCCAGTAGGAAAGAGTCATCTCTTTTGCTAAACAGAAGGAACGTGTTAAAGAGGGGATATAGTTATTTAAGATTCAGATGTTATAAAAACACCACTACCAAACCACTGGAGAACACAGTTCTGGTACCAAACCCCACTGCTCTGACACACACCCAGGATTTACACACCCCACGACAGAACAAATCCCATGATGGTGACGGCATGGGCTTGAGGAGGCAGCAGACAAAGCTTCAGGGCTTCAAGCAGTGAATCAGGAGTGCCACAGTCACACACCTGAGCACTGATCCAATGCAAACTCACCCTGCCAGGTGCAGTTGGCTCAAGGAGGGTGTTAACAAGTTACCTTTGTTCCAGCAAGTCTCAGGCTTGAGCGAGAAACGTCCGTATCACCAGGATTCGCATCGCCCTCCGGCAAGGCTGACACCATCAGAGCCAACATCCAGCCCAGACTCTGCCTGCACCATCAGGTAATCCAGTGTAAACCACTGGGGACTCAGAGCCCTCCAAAACCAGCTCCTTGCAACACCAGAGCAAGGAGATCACGAGTCCTGGGCAGTAAACACTTCCAGAGAACGCTCCAAGAGCCAGGTGCTGCCACTGATAAACCAGGTGCTCACCAGGGCTGCTGCAGCACTGCAGGTACAGCTTTGAGAAGTTTGCAGAGGCCAAAGACTGAGCTATTTATGAAGTGATCAAGTACCATGCAGCCGAGATCTGGTCTTTTAAAAATTTAGCCGCTGGAGTAATTTTATAAGGTTTTAAAATATTTTCAGAAGAAAGCCAACTTTCCATTGTTTGCCACAGCTTGTTAGAAGCCCACACATCCCGCAGTGTAGAGGAAAAGACATCCTCCACCCTCTCCAGCCAGCACTGCACGGCTGGAGGCACAGGCACATTTTCAGAGAGCTTGACTTTGCCTGTCATCCTACTCAGCAATTCAATTCTCCCACCACATCCCAGTGACACCCAAGCACAGGGCTCTGTCCTGCACCATGCTGTGTTGCAATGATCAGGCCACAGCTCTTTACACAACCACCTAAGCCTCCAGACCTTGCAATTAAACACTCCCTGAGGAGGATGAAACCTGCCCACCTGGGAGACAGCTAGTCCTCAGGGACAGATCACAGACGATGGGATGATCTGCACCAGGAACCTTCCCAAATCCTGTCATCCTCCACCCACCGGCTGACACATTTCTTTCCTTCTGCCTTCTTCAACACAGAGACAAGGAAGAGCACACTGCAAACCACTCTCCTGCCCTGACATGCACAGGACAAACCCAAACCGTGCTGCTTAGGAAGCTGGTAGACAACATTCAGGTACCAGCACAGAGCACCAGCCAGAGCCTGCAGAAAACAGACTTTAGAAGACATACAAGTCCCACAAACTACATGATAGATGGTCATGCCACTGAAGTATTTATTCAGTTTATTTAGCCAGTTCCCTGAGAAACAGAGGGAAGCACACCAACTGGAAGAGTTAACTTCCCACAGACTCGGGCCAAAACTGCATTTCTGGCCACTCTGGCCAGCGTTACACCAGGCAAACAATGCTAAATAAAGATTACATGGAGTGGTATTATGTAAATAACTCTCTTCCACAATGAAAGGATAAACCTAGACTGCTCGGTTAGTTATTAACCCAGGAGCCAGCGCTGCAGAGAGGAAATCCTGCTGGCTCTGCCTCCCTCCCTGACACACGCACCACCCACCCGGAGAGACAATACCCACAGCATCCCCAAATGCTGGAACTCGCTGTCCCTCAGATCACTGCCACACCATCCCCACATGCTGGCACTCGATGTCCCTCAGATCACTGCCCACAGGAGGAAACTATCTGAACCCCACCACATTGCCTCCTCCCACTCCCAGCCTTATTACTGCTGCCCCTTCCTCCTCATCCTCATCCTCCTCTCACCACAGGAGCAGGACACAGAGGGTTCCTGCACTTGGATGGGACACACTCCTCACCACATCCCTCCTCCTGAAGGCCTTTCCTCCCCTCACAGGCTGAACCCACTGGAACTTGCCTTTGCTCGCACATCCTCTGCCCAGAATAACTTCTTCGACCTTTCTGCCTCCATTTCTCCCTGCAGCCTTCCTCCTGCCTTGGCCTCACGTCTGAATGCTTTATGTTTGTCGTACGATTTTAAATCTGTCAGCAATTCATCCATCTGCCACCTCTTGGGTTTTTAATGCCGCAGAACATTCTGGGATACAGCCCTGCATAAACCTCTTGGTGGAAAATTAAGCTGTACCTCGTTCAGAAACCAAACTGGCTTTGAGATCATTTCTTTCCAAGGTGCTGGGCTATTTCAAAGACAGGCTTCTTCCCTACAGCGAGCAGAAAAGCCATGATGCTATCCGGTCTAAAATAAACATTATGGGAGCGGCGATAAGGGGAAATATTTCAGCTGACTAAGAGCAATGCGGGTTCAAATCCAAGTGTAAGCTGATATTGCTTGTAATTTGTTCCCAAGCCAAAAACACAGTCTGGGAGCAAAAAAATGGAAGGCATTAAACAACAAGCAGTGTACTCAGTGACTCTGAAAAACTTCAGCATTTCCATTTACGTTATTATTTTTTTTAAATAACCTTCAGTTTCACGGATCATAAAGTTAATTTGGAGTAACTTCCCTTCCCTGTAACTAGACAGAGCTGCTATCCTTTACATTCATTAATGTTTGCTCAGTGCTCCGTAGCTATAAAGAGAGCACTAACCATTATCAGCATCCTCCATGCCCCCAGCAGGCACAAAGCCACTGCTGTGCTCTCCCTGTGTCCCAAATCCCCTCCAGCTCCAGCACTTCGGGAACAATCACAGTCATGGCCACCTATCTCCATCTTCACTGCTTTTCTTGCAGCGCCAGTCACCCCTCCCCTGCAGGCAGAGCTCCTCTCTGGGCCTCTCCAAGGCAGATTCAGATCAGCAGCCAGGACACACTGCTGGATCTACAGCCTGCTCTTGCCTGCTCACACTGCTCAGCTTCACACGTGAGGGAGCACTGCCTGCTCACCAGAAACATCCCGTCCTGTGACACCCTGCTCACCTTCGGTAAGGAACAGTCCACAGCCCAGAGAGACTCCAGCTGCCAAAGGCAGGTTGGCAGGAAGGGAGAACTGGTGGCCTCCAGAAGGGAAGTGACAAGTAGGGTGGGCAGCAGGACTGGGGGAGCAGCCCAGATTTCTCAATTCCCAGCATAGTCCCACTGCTGCCTCGTTCTCAGGTCAGGGATCACTTCCCAAAACTGACAAATCACTCATTTCCTTCTGCTCTTCTGTCTTCCTTCCCTTCCTGCCAGATCCATCCCTCACTCTGACCAAGCTTTTACAGGCATTTTCATGCCCTCTGTTCTGGAGCTCCAGCTCCCTCTTCAATCTTCTTTCCGAGCAGCATCTCTGCTCCAGTCATGCTCATTAAATGATACACATTTCCATTTTCTACTGCAAAGCAAAGACCTGTCCCTTGACATTACAGGGCAAATCAGAGACCTCAACACCTGTGTGCCAGCACAAGCCCAGCCATAAATAGCAATTCTGCACTGCTTCGCTGTGTGGATACACAGCAAGGGCTCTTCAAAGCCTGTGCCACAGCAGCCAAGATGAGAATCCATGACCTCACAATGCCCAAATCCTTAAGCAGCTGCAAAAGCCTCAGTCTCTAATCAGAGAGGCGACCGGGTGCTGCTACACCTCATTTCCAGCTCCATTAGAGCTGACCCTGCTCTCTGTTGAAAATTCTCAGCAAAGACTGAAGCGAGCCACGGCTCCTACAAACACAACTGCACAAAAAATAACACCTAAGAACACCCTGGCCTGGATTTCCATCCTTGTGCATGCCTGCAGCTAAGCCCGTGGGCTGTATTTGGGGGCCACGAAACCCAGGGGGTACCAGCACTTTGCCACTGGGAGTAACAAGCAAAGCACTCATGGAGAAAGAGAGACTCTTCACCGTTCTCCAGCAGACTTGCTCTGACACATTGAACTTCACATAACCCCACCAGCCTCCGCTTTGTGACTGGTGAAGTGATCTGGTCAGAATAAGATACTGGGTTAGGGAAGGGGAGTACAGTAATTGCACGTGTATAAGGCACACCTTTCTGACTGAAGTGTTGAGCCTAACCCAGAAGTGTGCCTTATAATCCAGTTTGTTTCTTTGTAGTTCTGTATTTCCATTTTAATTTCCCTAGTAAAGAACTGGTATTCCTAATTCCCATATCTTTGCCTGAGAGCCCCTTAATTTCAAAATTATAATAATTTGGAGGGAGGGGGTTTACATTCTTCATTTCAAAGAGAGGCTCCTGCCTTTCTCAGCAGACACCTGTCCTCCAAACCAGGACCCACACGGTTCAGCTCGCAGCTCGCACTTCTAGGTTGGCAAATTCCCGAATTTTCTCCATATATAAGGTGCACTTCCAGGTTCAGACCAAAATTTTAGTCAAAAGGCTGCGCCTTATACATGTGAAATTACTGTACTGCACCCCAAAGGCCCTCACCAACCCGCTCCCCTTCATAACTGCTCCAACCAGCTGCTCAGAAGCCACCTCTGGAAATTTACCGATTTCATCTCCTTTTGTAGCAGCTCACAGAGAAACTGATCAGATCGTAACTTTCCTCCTCCCACGGGGCCATGAAGACCATGGGATCTCAGACACATCAATTACAATTGTTTACAAACAAGTTTCTCCCAGGACAGCCAGCCTGCAAAAAGGACTGTATCACAGCAGAGGCCACTAAAAGCCAGAAGCAGCAGTGGGAGGAACACTGGGAGCCATCAAGGGGGACAAATAATTCACAGCCGTGTCACAAAAGATGAAGATATCTCCTATGACCCAATTCCAGCTAGCGCAGTCCAGAGCTGCCGTGGAGATGAGACGGGGAGCTCTCAGCACGTGCAGCTATCAGCACAGCTGCACGCACACCATCACTGCCAATCATAACAAAACTGCCTTCACCAGACTGCATCTTCTAATTACACGACGGGAACACAGCCTGAACCAAACCCTCTTTGGATTTAAGGCAGGACGGCTCCAGGGATCAGTCCAACCTCCACCGGAGGCGGCTTGGTTCCAATCCAACTACAGCCATTAGCAAGTGAAAGGTATTGCCAAGCAGCAGCTGGTTGGTGGCTTTCACGAAACGAGTTTATGGTTTCAGTGCAGATCCTGTCACCAAAAAAATGCCAGTCACCTCCCTGGAGCTGAGAGGTGTGAGGCAGAGGCACCCATCACTTCTGCAGTGCTGGAGATGCTGACGTGGGAGGCTTTTCCTTACAGCCCAGGACAGCCAGGGAGAGCCAGCCCTGATCTCTGCAGGGGTTTCAGAACCAGGTATGTTTTGCAACTTGGCAGAAACACAGGGCTAAGTAACAGAAACCACCACCCACATGAAGCCAGAAGAACAAAGTACCAGTGTTTTCCTGCCCCAGACATGTGCGTGCCCCATCTCCTCTCTCACACCAAAAATAGCTTCTACTTTTTCCCTTTTGGCAATAACAAACCGAGGTTTGAGTGCATTTGCTTTCAATAAACTAAACACGTTTTGCAAGAGTCTCCCTCGCAGTGAAACTTACTCAACTGAAGTTATAAAATATTTTGTCACACACAAAACTTCCCTCCTGCGGCGTCGTGGGACTCAACCCCAGCACACCCTGTGAGCCTTGCTCACTGAATTCCTCACCCAAAGCACAGGTCCTGAACAGAGCTGGCAGATCCAGGCACACAGGAGGCTTGAGCTAAATCCTAAAGTCACTGAAACTCAGAGAATTAAGTACGATTTCATTAAAACCATCGGAGAATATATGGCTTCACTAGAGCCCTTGAAGAGTTTTGTCACTACTTTGAGAACAGAGGGAAATGCTCACTCAGTTGTCCCAAGTCACACTGGTTCCCTTCATGAATCAGTGGTAGTACCAAATCTTTATCAGTAAAGCACACAGCAAACTTAAACTTAACCTTGCTGATAAAACCCCTATACTAAATGGAAACAGAAAAACTCTCACCCCACACAACCAAAGAATATCAGCAGAACAATATCACATCAACCAAACTGATTAAAAACGCCAGATTCAGCAAAACTCTGAGTTTTTCAGGCACCCAGAGTGCCAACCTTTGCTTCACAGGAATACTGAGGGAGAGGTCGCCAAAAGAGTTCAACCCATAAATGCCTGTGAAGCGAGGGATTAGGAAACACCCACTGCACACAGGGATCACCTCCAGCAGCACTGTCCTCTGCCGCACATTCTTGAGCTGACCCAAAACACAAAGTTCAGGCAGCAGACGCAGCCTCCAGCGCAGGCAGCAGTGCCTGCGGGCATTGCTGGGTTTCCAGAGGCTTCAAAGCGCTGCGAGCAGGGATGGGTTTGTTAGGTCAGCACGGCCCGGCGCCCCAGGCAGCCCCAGCCCGAGTCCTGCAGGTTTTGCTGCTTCAGTGGTGTTGGCAGCAGCCCACATGGCAGGCAGCTGCCTGCACCCACTGCAGCCTGCTCTTTGTGCATTGTCAGGGCAAAGGGGGCAGGAGGAAGGGCCGAGGGAGAAGAGGGAACAGGAAATTAGAAGAATCAACAGAAAAGAGGGAAAAAAAAAAAAAAAAAAACCAACAAAAAAGCCATCACTCCAGGGACCGCAGCTGGGGTTCAGAGAAACATGCACTTGTTGCCTGCAGACAGCGGCTCAGTTACCTCCCGTAAATATTTACACAGCGAATTCCGCAGCGCCCAAGCGGCCACCCCGCAGCCCCGGCCGTGCCCGCAGAGCCCCGGGCCGGGCCGGGGGCGCAGGGCCGCGCTCCGTGCCCCCCATGCTCATTCACTGCTCCAACCCACCGCCCTCCAACAGCCGCGAACACGGCGGGATTGGCAGGAAAAGAGAGGAAAAAAAGAGAAAAAGGGGTGAGAAAAGGCCCTTGGGTGCCCCCACCCCGCGCAGGGATGTCCCCGCCACTTTGCCAAGTGCGGGGCTCCCCCGCGCTCCCAAGCGGCGCGTTCCCTTGAGGCCAAATACAGCAAAATCGACAACAACAACAAAATTTAAAAAAAAAAATAAAAAAAAAAAAAAAATAGAGAGAGAAAGTTTCTCCCCGGCGAGCAGCTCCCGTGGCACATTTTCATTTTTACGTAACGCGGCCGCCTTTCCCCCACCTGCGGGGAGCGGAGCGGCCCCCCCAGCCCAGCCCAGCCCGCACCCCGGCACCGGGGCCTCCCCCGGGGTTCCCCCCTCCCCACTCACCTAATCCCACCGGCAGCTGCCGCCTCCCATCGCCGCCGCCGCTCCCTCCCGCCTCAGCGGCCGGCGGGGCAGCGCTGGGCGCCGGGACGCGGCCCCGCCATCTGCGCCGTGTTTATAAATCCAGAGCCATGGGGCTGCGAGCCGCGCCGCCCGTCCCTCTGTCTGCCCGTGCGTGTGCGGGGCCGGGCCGGGCCGCCCCTCGCTGCAGCGCCCTGCCCTGCCCAGCCCAAGCCTGGCCGGCGCTCGGTCGCGCTGTCGGTCGGTCCCTAAGGCCGCCCCACAGCCGGCCGGGCGGGGCGGGCCGGGGCGGGGCTGCGCCGCCCGCGCGCGTTAAAGGGACCGCGAGAGCCCGCGCCGCCCAGCGCCCGGCGGCACCGGGACAGCGGTGTGTGCCACCTTCATCCGAGTCACC
>VRYO01002095.1:4801142-4834031 GCA_009812075.1 Sialia sialis | reverse complement strand
CCGGGACAGCGGTGTGTGTCACCCTGCATCCCTATCAGCCCCTCCATCCGTGTCACACCTCCATCCCTGCCACCTCCTTCATCCTCGATGCCATCCGTGCCCAAGGTTTATCAGGGCCACCAGTTATCTCGGTTCCCCAGCTTTGCTCCGTGCCGTTAATAATGTTTTTGGTGCAAATCGGGGATTCTCACTGTGCGGGAGCTGGCTGGCAGTCCCCTCGTGCCGCGGTGGTGTTGCGGATGTTTGGTGGAAGGGGTCGGGCACTGCTTGGATTTCTGAATCCTGCTAAAGGTTGAGCTCTGGGAGATTGTCCAGAGCATCCCACGGTAAATTAGTTAAGAAACTTCAGTTTTCCCGCAAAAGGAAGGTGGAGGCCTTCAAGAGAAGATTCTATGATGCACATTCCCAGCCCTGCGTTAGTGTCCGTGCTGTGATCCTGACTGCATCAAAAACCTTCTCAGGGTGGGATGTTTGCAGAAAAATCTGAACAATTTAACAAGCAAATGCCCACAGCAATCAGCACTGAGGCGACCCAGCTCACTGACAGATTTCAACTAAAATCTTGCTTTTTTTCGTACTTATTCTTCCCCTCCATCCTCCCAGGGGGGGTGAGGAAGGTCACACCTCCTCGGTCACCACTTTTCCTGCTCCGCTCTCCTGCCACGAGTGATCCTAACAGCTGGAAAAGCATCTCGCAAGCCTCCCGTGCTCCAGCAGCTGTGCAAACCTCCGTGCACAAACCCCCCACCCCAGCGCAGCGGAGATGCGGGCACGCACGCATCTCTCATCCCCTGCGGCTCTGCAGGGAATGAAACCTCTCTTTCCCCGGCGGTGGGAGAGCAGGAGAGCGGGCAGCTCTCGGCATTCCTTGCCCCGATTCGGCTGAGCTGCTGCAGGGCACAGGGGCTTTCCCAGGCCCGGACTCAGTCTCTCCTTAAGTCACCCCACTCCAGGTGTAAGCAGGGGCGCACGCCACGGTGTGAGCGCAAACACCGGCAGCGCAAGGCAAATCGCCTGAAATGAGCCTGGCGCGTCGGAAAAAGCAGGAAAAGTTGCTCTCCTGTGCCTGTGGCAGTTGTGTGTCTGCTGGCTCCGGGCAGCACCTTTGCTGCGGTTCAAGTCTTTGGTTTGTCCACAGGCTGAGCGCCTTGTGAAAGCCAAGCAGCATATCAGATCTTTCTTTTGAAAACGTGTTTATCTTGGTAGATAAAGGACCGGATTTATCCCTGTTGCATTGCGGGGTTTCTCTGCTCCAGACATGTAGCATTTTCTGAGCTTTGTTTTTTTTTAATATCTGTGACGTTTCACTTAATGAATGGAATGCAAGCCCTGTACCACAGCAAAAAAACTCAGAACATTAATTTTACAGGAGCCAAGCTTTTATATCCCAATGACCTTAGAAGAACATTAGAATCAAACGTATTTAAATAAACCCCTTAGAGCTGAACACACTTTCCAGCAACACTGAAAATCCTGCCAGAGCACAGATGGATTTTTTGCCTGTTCTTGCTGTCCAGAAGACCATGGTGCCAAAGGGAATCACCAGGCTGGTGATGCAGAGGGAATACGGGTTTTTTTTGCTATGGCATTACTCTTAGAGCAGTGGGAATGTGCATTTCTAGCTTTTGGAGCCTCGAGGCTTTTTGTTTTCCAGCTTTTTCCCTGCGATTTTGGAAGCTGGAAGAAATCACAGATGAGATCGTGGCAGCATCTCGAAGCTCTGGGAGCTGAGGTTTCGTGTGAGCAAAGCCTTGAGCATCCCGGAGCAGAGGGACTGCCGTGGGTGCTGTGCTGCAGTGGGACACGTACACTCCCATGAAATCCGGGAGACAGAGCCTGGCAGTGGCTGTAATCGCGGTGTATCTGTGCTGCGAGGCTGCAGATAGCTTACACAGATTTTCCTCCGCGTTTCACTTGGAAGCTGCCATCGATAGCTATTCCATCAGATAAAATGGTAATGCGAGCCGTCCAGCCGCAAACATGGGGGTTTCAGCTCTCAGCGGAAAACTGGAGTTCTGCCTCAGATATTTGAGGTGGTCTACATTAAACTCGCCCCATGGCCGGCACAAATGCGAGAAAATCGGGGTGTTTTCTTGCTTAGCTTGACCCGAACTCCTCCAGGAAAAGAAGTGAGATGCAAAACAGGAGCCACCCTCCCTTTGAAACCACCCTCCCATGGAAAGCTTCGGGGAAAAGTGATTACATCTAAAGCAAGCCTTGAGCTTCAGCC
This sequence comes from Sialia sialis, assembly GCA_009812075.1. Lineage (NCBI taxonomy): Eukaryota > Metazoa > Chordata > Aves > Passeriformes > Turdidae > Sialia > Sialia sialis. The sequence continues at coordinate 4,831,801 of VRYO01002095.1, read as the reverse complement.
AGCCTGAAGCATCAGGACCGATGTGAGTGAAAACTTCGGCAGGGGTTTTCCCTCCACAACCACGCACAGGGATGAGGGGTCTTGGAGCTCCTGGTCTCAGGGAGGGGCTGAGGATGGGTCTGGCACAGGGTGGAGGCTGCAGGAGGTTCGCAGCCCTGCCCTGCATGATGTAGCACATCCAAAAGCTCCAAAGCACCTTCCCAGGGCTGGTGACCTGCCTTTACTTGCTCCAGGCATGAGAGGAATTCGGTGGGACCCGATGTGAAGGGATGGAGTTCACCTTAGAGAAGTGGATCTGTCTCAGGAAAAAAAAAACAACCAAACTAAAGATTTCTGCCTGTTTCCCTGGAGAAGGAGGAAAGATAAAACCCGAGGATGCAGCTGGATGCACCCGCTCCCCACACCACACTCCTGCCTTGTTCTGTGTTCACCTCCAAGCTGGCAATGATTTACAGAAACAAGTTACGTAATGTGCAATATCTCAAAGTCACTGGTACTCAGCTACGTGTGGGAAGGGAAAAATGAAGAGAACCTGGATGGTGGCTGTGAATTGGGAAATGATTAGAGCATCACCAGGTTGCCTTCACCCCCAGGGTGCAAGGGTGATCCCAGCCTGTGCATCAGCACCTTGACACTGCAATTGCAATGAAATTCTGCTTTCCCAGCCAGTCCTGATCCTGCCCACAAAGCCTCTCCTCTTCCTCTGGCCATTTCCTTGGCTCCCTTTCCCAAATGGCTGTGCTGAGTGTCCTGAGCTGTCCCATTCCCTCCCACAGTGGCTTTGGGTTGTGTTTGGACACCCTGTGCCAGTAGTGGGTCGTGCTCCATCTGCCTCCCCAGTCCCACATCCTCTCCAGTTCTCCAGGCGCTGCCTGAGATTTGAACGCACCAAGGGACAGACAGGACCCCAAAAAGGGCCATGTCTCTCCTGAGGGGATCAGCTTTTCAATGCAGATTGGTTTTAAACCCAGCTAAGAGCAGCAAACATTCTCCCCTCCCGCAGGTGCGCGCCAGGGCTGAGCTGCCATGGTGCAGAGAGGCACCAGGTGTCAATTTTGGACAATTTTGGACAAAGCTGTCCCTGTCACAGCTGATGGGGACACTGACAGGCAGGACACGGGCTCAGGGACCAGTCCCACCTGCATTTTGGCCTCCTCAGTGCACACCTCCAGCTGCCTCCCACCGTGCTGGGGCAGCTCACAGATTAATTCACTAGTTTTTGCCACAGAAATAAATGGCCACAGCTTTATTAAATCAATATTAATTCATAATCTTTAACAGACAATTATAGTTATCTCACACACAAAACTACCCACCTCTTCAAATCTCTGATCTGACAAGGTTATAATTAGCTTATTACTGGCCATACATCTGCTAATAACTTTTCCCTCAGCCCTGTGAAGTGAATTAAGGAGCGCTAATAAACCATGGCTGTTAATCCATTTATATGTCTTATGCTTTTGTCTAGGCACTGAAATTAAAGATATAAAAAGAGGTTTTCTCCTTTCTTTCCTCCAAGGTCTGACTACCCTGCAGCCAGCCCTTGGCTGCTGGATGTGGATGAGGTGGCTTTTTTTATGTCCTGGCAGATGCTGTAGTATCTAGGAGGAGGGTGCTACAGGAAAGTTGGGAAAGCACTTTACAAGCTGAAAACCCTCAGAACATTCGAGAGCAGGAACATTTTCCCTATTCCCAGCCCCAGCTGCCCATCCCTGGCACGAGGCAGAAGGTATTTGGGGAAGGTCCGCTGGCAAAAGCGCGAAACCCCAAAAACACCCCGTGGGAGGGCGTGATGGACAGGCAGAAAGGGAAAAGGATCTTTGGGCAGCACTGCTCTCACTCCACACCACAGACCCTGCTGACGGGTCATTAGCAAGAATGGAAGTGAGATCAGACGCGGTGGGGGCAGAGGGAAGCGCTGATCTCAGATGACGGCGATAGGGGACAGCGAGAGACACCCAGGGATGGGGTGACACCAAAGCAGAGGGCTCGCTGCTGCTCCTAATTACTGCTAGCCAGGAGGGTGCTAACTAGACATTGGCCTTTTCTAGAAGGATCTGGCACTCAAGGTTTGGGGGTGGTGAGGTGGGGATCCCCAGGATCTGTCCCAAAACCTCCTCCTGCCCCATCTCCCACCATGGAAGCAGTGGGGTCAGGGGCTGGGGGATGTCAGGGATGTCCCCACATGTGGCAGTGGCAGGTGGGAAAGCCCTGAAATCCACCCAGCCCAAGAGGCTCCCAGTTCCAAGCCCCTGAAGAGGAAAGGAAGCTCCTTTTGAGTAAGAAATGTGGTTGAATTCACTCATGGGTGAATAATTTATGATGCTTACTGTAATGAGACATAAAAAAAATTCACTTCTGGTTTCATCATATTTTTGGCTATGAGTAAAACAGCAGAAAATGATGAGGGCTTCCCACAGCAAAGCTGAACCCCTGAGACTGAAACTGGTAGCCAGGCCACTTCTAAGCAGCGAGTTGGTCTTTTGCATATTTTTGGTCGTGTTGGCACTTCTCCTCCTCCGTGGAAGAGATGGGAAGTGTATTTGTAATGACAGCTCTGTCTCTCTCTCAGCTGAGCTCAGCTGGGGATGGCACCTTCTCCCTTTTTCCTTCTCTGGTTTTAGGGGAGCTGAGGTGGCTCTGGAGCCACAACCCCCGTGGGAAAGGATAATTCGCAAAGGAAGATCCCCCATGCTTCCAGCCCCTGGCACTGCAGGGATAGCAGGGTTTTCTTTGCCAAAAAAGCTGAGCTGAAGTCAGATCCCCTTCTCACTCCTCCAATGCCACCCTTGAGAAAATGCTTCCCCTGCTTTGCAATATGTAGTAATTGGGAAATTTTGTTTCTGGACGTTTTTCATTTTAAGACATCTGGTATTTTCTGGAACTGGAAAAAACATATTTCCCTCTTTGGTAGTCAAACTCCAGTGAGAGCCCTGCATTGGGATTAAGAAGGATTTTTTAACAAAAGGCATAGGATGTGCAGCCCAAGGAGGAGCTAGGAAAAAATAAGGTAGAAATTTTGCCAGACAGGATCTGGATGGAGAGGCTAGAGAGCAGCTGGCTGAAATTTGGCAAAATCTTGAAAAAAAACCCCTCCAAACTCAGCAAAACCAAACTGATGCATGCAAGCCAGCCTCTAAAATAACCCCAAATACCTCTCAGGCAATTACTTTTTCTGGGTGAAGCCCACAGGAATGACCCTGAATTGGTGTTTTCAGTGGGGATGGAAAAGGTTTACCCACAGGGAAATGGATGAGGGGGCACAGGATGGGACTGGACACTGCCTCCCAGCTAGGAAACCTGCACTGGTTGAAATGAGAGCAGCTTTTCAGGAGGATCCTGTAGCTGAGCTTTGGGATCTTCCCATGAACAGGGAGCTCAGGAAGCGCCTGCGAATTCCCCGCAGGATGGCTGCAGGAATTTCAAGCCCTGCTTAGAGACACGAAGCAGTTGCCAGGGCACCCAACCTTTTGACATCTTAATGAGCCAAGAGTTCAAAAGGATTTTTTTTTCCCCTCCTTTTTTTTTTTTTTTTTCTTTTTCCCCCCCTCCCTTCTCAGAGAATTCAACTTTTCATCTCCCTCCTCCCAAGCAGGAGACGGGCAAACAGGGGATGACAAATGAGCCTCTCGCTCCACCTGAGGAGTTCAAGCTGCAATCATCCAGCTCCTTGTCGCTGCAAAGAGCTGGGAAGTGCCAGCGTGCAGGAGAGGAGATGTAATTAGGTGCGATTCAAGAACAGCTCATCAGCTATATTTAACAGACAGGATGGATCCTCAGAAGTAGGAGCTGTGGCAGAGCTGTTTTCCCCCCAGCCCTGGCTCTCTGTTTGTGTTTCTGCCTGAAATATTCTTTTTATTATTATTATTATTATTATTTTGCAATTTGAAGTTGTAATGGTTGTTTACCCTGTAAACATCCAAGCAGGATGTCTCACCCAGGATTTTTTAGCATGAAGATTTTTCCCCTTCACCAGCATTAAAGTTGGTTGGAGGGAGAAGAGCACAATAGCCCCTTTTATCCTGATCTTTCTGCCTGGAACAGATGGAGAGTCCTGCCTGAGTCGCAGTGAGTAACAGAGGAGACACTGTGCCTTCTGCTGAGAGAGGGGAAGGGCTGGGGCTGCAACCAGCTCTGCCCTGCACAGAATCACACGCTGCTTGGGGCTGGAAGGGACCTCAGAGGGGTCCAGTTGGGTTTAGGGGATGCCACTCTCTAGATGGAGCTGCTGGAAGCCCCATCCTACCCGGCCTTGTCCCTCAGTGTGTCTGCCAGAGCCTGTCCCAAAATAACACCTGGAGATGAGGTTCAGGAGCCAGCCATGGCAAGCACAGGAGATTCTGAATCTGTGCTTGCCCATGAAGATCTCTCAAATGCACAAACTGCATTAAAGTATCAGCTTAACTTACAGAAATCACTGAAGTAACTGTTGCAGCTCCCTGGGAAATCATTCATATTCTTTTTCTTAATGACAGCCATCAAAGAGCTGGCAATTTCACCTGTCAAACTCTGATGGTGCTTCCAGAAGATGGGACCAGGGACGCCCAACAACTCCAAACCACCTTGGTGCCCAGCAAAACACCCCCAAGTTCAAGGAGATTTGCTGACAAAAAGAATGACCAAAAAAAGAATTATCAAAAAAAAAAAAAAAAAAAAAGAATTATCAAAACACACAGGGCAAAGTCCTCTGGCTGTGGGGATGCGTGCTGCCCTCCAGCAAGGCTCCCCTCCTCAGGGAATGATAAAAGAGCTATTCTGGAGCTCCAGACTCTGTTCAGGCTCATGCTCAGCTCCTTGTGAGCAGAGGGTAAAGAGCTACTTATGCTGGAACATAAAAGCTGGGAGACAGCAGAGTGCTATAAATAGGGCATATAAACTTTCAACTGACAAGGCTCTGATTTTGTTATTGTAAAAAAAAAATAAAAAAGAGAGGGAGAAAAAGTGCCTTGGTGGAGCTGACAAAGAGGGAAATACATGCAGAGTACAGGTTTGTTCCCAGGAATGTGCTTATTATAAGTCAGATGTAGTTAGAGCTATTACTTTAGCTCCAAATGAATGGAAGGAGAATAAATCTGCCTTTGTGCAAGGCTGCCTGCAAATAGCATCTCCCTCTAGCAAACCTGCAATTGTGTTTGCATGAGACGTTTGTTAGAATAAATGCAATTTAAAAAGAAAAACAGTTCACACCTACGGCAAGGGAAGGCTGCTGGGATGAATGGCAACCAGCAGAGGAGGAGGAGGAAGCACAACAGGCTGCAGCAGCAGGGGGAAAAGCCCAGGCACTGCAAGGAGCTCACCTGGGCTGCCTGGAGGATGCAGATCCTGTGAACAGCTCGCCATCAGCCCCTGTCATTACACCTTGACACCAATCACTGGGCTGCTTTCACCCATTCTCTCACCTTGGTGTGATTAAACACAAAAAGGAGGACCCACCAAGAAGGTGGGGAGGAAGCATCTTGCCCTGCTGGAAGCAGCCGCAGCATCCCAGCTGGGGGAGCAAACCCTGAGGTTTGTCCTGCACCCAAAAAACTGGGACACACCGGGGCTGGAGTCTGGGAGAGTTCATCTCTGTGAGCCAGCTGAAAAATCCAAGCACTTCCCTGGAAATTTTTGGGTTTGCATCTCCTAGTCCTAAATAACTTTCCCAAGGTACTGAAAGTGCTTGCAATTTTTTTTTTTTTTTAATTTTCAACTTATAAAGTGTTTTTCCTTTTTCCTCCCAGAGCACATCTGGCCTCCATCCTTCACACAGCAGCTTTGGGGATGGGATCTGCAGGGCTGGCACCTCTGGGGGCTGTTTGGCACCTCAGGACACCCACAGGGACATCCATGCCCACTGCAGCTTCCCCCAGGCTGTAACAGTGTGGATGGACTGTGGCTTGCAACAGGCAAATGCAGCATCTTGCTTGGGTGATGGCCTAAAGAGGGGAGAAAACCTCTGCAAAGTCCCCTCCTGCCTTCTATTATTATTATTATTATTATTATTATTATTATTATTATTTTTAATATTATTTCCGTTGAATTTATAGGAGTAACTGTCTGGGAAAATGACTTTACCTCTGGCTCCTTCATAAATTTTTAATAGGGCAGAAATAGAACCAAAAGGGATTAAAAGAAAAAAATAAAAAATATGCGTTAGCGTCAAACTCTGGCTCTATTCATAATTAATTATACTTTCAGGGGGAGGGGGAAAAAAAGAGGAAACATAATTACAAGCTTCTAGTGAGAACATTCATTATCATGCTAATGCAGAAATCAGCAGTGCTGTGCCTCTGTGTGTGAGTGTGTGTGTGCTCGGTCTAATTACCCACAGTGATGTGTGTCACTCCATGGGTGCTGCATGGCATTGCAGAATCAAAGTTAAAATCCAAAATTCAAATCACAGCCCGGAATGATGGGGATTGGGATTGGGATTGGGATTGGGGGTTTTTTCCAGCGCTGACTCCTCGAGCATCCCCTGCCCAAGGTGGTACAGTGAAAACATCCCAGCGCTGATGTTTTGGGATAAAAAACCATTACGGGAGTTTTGAGAAGTATTTAGGGTGTGAAGAGCAGTGCACGCCAGGGGAGGGAAGAACAAGCTGGGCTGAGGGGAGGAAAGAGTCCGGGAAGTGGAGAAAAACAAGGCAATAATTGAAATATTCAGTACCTGACAACTGCCAGGGAGATTCTCACCTTACAAAGAGAGAACTCTTCCCAAGAGAAGGATTTGGGCCACAAAACTTCCCTGGGCAGGGCGGCCTGGCTGTCCCCAGATGTCAAGGGATGGAAGGAAGATTGCCCATAAAAGAAGAGATTCCCATAAAAATGGGAGATTTCCCATTTTAACCCCAGAGCACAGGTATTACCAGCAACAGGTGCTATTTTCCCTCTTTTCCATCCCGTTCCCTTGGGAAAAATCAATGTCAGTGCCCCAGCACAGCACCTGAGTGCCCTGCTGCCCACAGCATCCCTGTGAAAAATTCTTGCAAACCAGGGAAAAACATCTTCCCCAGCACTGCAGACCTGAACCGAGCGCTCAGGCGCAGGGATGAGCCTGCTCTTGCAGGATGCTTGAAGCTCCAAACGAAATCAGAGGGAAAGCACAGGCTGGGATCCATCCACATTCAGCCCCAGACACGTTCACAGGCATGAGTTATCTAAATTATATTAAACCCAAGTTCGGCATCTGCACAATCTGAGCATTTCTGGGGAATAATTAAATGGATTTCCCATTATTTCTCGAGCTGCCAAGCCAACGTCCTACTTTCAGAAGTCAGAGCGCTGCATCTCCCCAGCAATAAATCCTCCAGCAGGCTACAGGAGCCAGAGCCAAGGCAGAGGGAGGGATTTGTGGGACACCCAACCTTCCTGGATGTCCTAAAAACCTTGGAGCAAGAGAGCTCCACGGGCATGGAGTGCTCTGGATGGGCTGGAAAGAGCAGGAGCAGCCAGCTCCAAGCAGGGATTAAAGGGGGGAAAAGGTGGAGCCAAGTTTTGGCACTGCCATCTCAGATTCAGAAATCCTCTGCTCAGAGTGATAATTAAAGCAGGAACGCTGCTTCCCTTCCTCAAGTGGGAAAATCAGCTCTTGCAGGGAGAAAACACAGAGCCAGGGGTGGATAATGCTGTGGGATTCAGCGTGTCCCTGCCCTGCAAACACCTTGAGCCTGAAATTTCCTCCTGTGCGGGGTGAAAATCCCTCCTGGGCACTGCCAGGCTCAGCGCTGCAGTCACAGCTCCAATTTGCTTCTGGGAAGCTGCCAAAAAGGGATGGCAGAGAACTTGTGACTGATCCCTTGTGCCTCCATCCAGGGGACAGCCAGGGGGATTCACTGTCCTAAAAATGCAGCTCTGTCACCCCGAGCCCCTCCGAGCAAAGGAGCATCCAGCACCTTCCAAATGCACCCATTTCTCTTGGCATGGGAGCAGCTGCTGGCACGCTGGGACGAGCACATTAAATTCAAGTGTGAAGGCATTAAAAAAAACCCGAGAATTGTTTGCACAAAATGCCACCATCACCCAGGCGTGACAGAAGTTCCCCATCCAAGGATGCTCCACCAGCAGCACCAAAACCCTGCTGGTGGTGTGGAGGTTGGGAAGGAGGGAAAGTTAATGCCTGCAGTCCCAAGGTTTTTTTAGTTGATTTTGTTTTGTTCTGTTTCTATTTTTTTTTTTTTAGGGTTTTTTTTGTTTGTTTGTTTGGGTTTTTTTTTTTTGTGGTGGGTTTTTTTTCAGGGTTTTTTGGGGGGAGTTTTGGTGGGTTTTTTGTTTGGTTTTTTTTGTTGGGTTTTTTTTTGTTTGTTTTGGTTTTTTTGGGGGGTTTTTTTTGTTTTTTTGTTTTTTTGTTTTTTTTTTTTTGGTTGTGAGGTTTTTTTTGTTGTTGCTGTTGGTTTTTGGGGTTTGATTTTTTTGTTGTTGTTGTTTTTTTGTGGGTTTTTTTTTTCCAGAGGTGGACTTTGTGCAACATCTGTGAGCCATTCCCTTCCCCATGTGCTCAGCCTGGGTGAGGGGCTGCTCTGGCCTCACTCGAGCTCCAGCTGTGCCCAATTCCAACATCTGGCTTTGCTGCAAAGCTCCCCCACCCCACAGCAGCCCTGGACAAATGGACCAGGGGGTGTTTTCAGAGCTCAGGGCTATTTGGGAACCTGGAGCATAATTGCTGTGCAGAGTCTAAAAATACCCAGCCCACCTCAGCACGCCGACACTCCCATTTTTATCCAGAAATGCAATTTGGAGGCGGAGGCTAAGAGTAGCACAAAAAGAGCAATGACAAGGGAAATAAAGGGAGAAAAGCCCAGTTTGGCCACTGGGCAGGTGCTGAGGTGCTCAGAGCGGAGCGTGGCTGGGGCTCGCACTGTCACTGAGCGTCCCCAAGCTCTGCTCTGCCCCTCTGGAGCGCTTTCCCAAGCCCCAAAACAGAGCCCAGCATTTATGTGAGGGTCCAAAATGAGTTAGCACAGAGCAGGGAGCAGGCTGCCATGCCCTCTCCCTGACAGCCCTTTCCTGATAAAAGGACCTCAGTGTTTTTCCCAGCGATGAAACGATGAAATCGGAGCCAAATCCCTTGAAAGGAAACAGATGACCTGGTTTGCTGGGAACTGCTCCCTCCCTCCATTAACTTGATCATCCCCAGAGTGCTGCCCAAAGGAAAAGCAATAAGCCATGACACGAGCTGTCCCCATCCCTGTCCCCGTGCTAGGTGGCAGGCAGGCACGTCCCCCTGCTCCCTGATGAAGAACCTCGTTAGGGAGAACGGGGTTTGGCTTGTGGGATTCCCCCTTTCCCAAATTTTCCAGGTGATATTTGCCAGAGCAGGGTGATGTCCAAGCCCTAGCAGCCCTGGCTGCTGGTAAGAGCCGTGGTTTTATTCAGAAAGGTCACACTGAGCGTTGCTGGATGCAGAATTTGGCATCTAAAGAACCTGAGTTTTAAGCAGACACAGCCCAGGCCACAGTTCAAGATTTTTTTTTTCTGTTTATAACCAACCAAGGAGAAAATAAAACAGGATTGATCATGCCTTTCATAAAGATGTTTGATAGTGCAAAAACAAGAAAGTAGCCCTAAAACTTTTTCCAAAATCTCCCTGATGGAGTTTGGGAACAGCCAGACCTGAATTTTCTGAGCATCCAGGCAAAGGCAGTGGGAGCTTTAACTTCCCTCTGAGAAACCCCTGCTATGAGAAATGGTTGCAAAATCTTTAAGGTCCCTTCTAAGCCAAGCAATTCTCTGACAACTCCAAAAGTTCTGATGGTGTTTTTTCCAAGGGAGCGGTGGCTGTTGGAACAAGGGCACAGCCAACATCTGGGCACATCTGTCCCAGCACAGGGATTTGGGGAACACCAGAACCACACTCACAGACCCACAGTCCTCAAACTCCTCCTTTCCCTTGTGCCACTTTCTCCATCTGCATGCAATAGCGGAGCTATGAATATTCAGGGAGACAAATGTGTTAAAAACCGGTGACATTTCCAGGATTGGCTCGTGCTAGCCAGAGCACGTCACTCGCAGTAATTACAAATAAAATCCACAGCCCTTCACAGATGACAACAAATCCAAATGGCCTTTTTGCACAGTGAAAATATTAGCCTTAACACTTTTTTTTTTTTTTTTTAAATCTCTTCCAACCAGTTGCTGCTTTCACAGGCACCTCTGAGAGATGATTTTGGGAAAACTTCTCCTGTCCAAGTGGCATTTGCTGCCTTGTACAGAAAGCAAATTGCACTTTTTTCTCCCCCTCCCTCTCGTTTGAGAGTTTTCTTGGTAGAGATGAAACCATGAACAGAAGGCCTCCTAAATGAAATTATTAACCCAGAGAAACCACTAAAGGAACTTGATTAATTTGCCAAGTAACAGAGCCTGGTTTGTTCTTTTAGGCAACACATCTTAAAGTAATTGAATCACCCCTTGAAAAAAAAAAAAACAGTAGATGATTGAGCCCTGAGGTACACTCGTTCACTATCCTTAATAAATCTCTCTTTATGAAGGAGGTAGTATGCTTTTCTCATCAGAAACCTGTTAATTTTTTTCTCCTTTAAGTAATTGAATACAAAGTTCAAAATCTATCTGCAGCATCCTTCAAGAGAAAAAAAAAAAAAATCAAAGGTTTATCTCCTGCTTCATCTCAGCAAGTTAATTATGCTCTCATAATTGAGTTAAACCAGCAGGTTATTAAAAATACCACAGGATGATTTTTTTTTTTAATGATGTATCACGAACCCCAAATCTTTAGCAGCACCAAATCTCCCAAGACCTGCACTGTGCCCTGTGTGCAGCAGGAGGTGCCCAGGGCCTCTCCACCCTCTGAGTAAAGAATTTTTTCCTAATTTCTAATCCTACCCTGTTCTCATTCAGTTTGAAGCCATTCCCCCTTGTCCTGCCACTCCTGTCTTTGCACAAAATCCCTCTCCAGCTCTCTTGGAGCACTGGAAGGGTTTTTAATTTCTCCTCAAAATCTTCTTTGTAGTAGAGAAAGTTTCAGCATCTTTGGTGGCCATGACTGAGACATCTTTGATTATTCCCCAAGAAACCTGAGCTGAGCTTGGTAATGCCCTGGGATGGAGGAGGAGCCCCCAGAGCTCCACCACAATGCTCGTGGTGCTTCCACATCAAGTGTATTTCTAATCAGCATTTCACTTCAAATACTACCCATTCAACTAATTCTACTAATTCCAGGGAATTACTGAAATAATTGCTATTTTCCAATAGACACAGGACTGCCTCTCGAGACAGAAAAAAAAAAAAAAAAGGGGAAAAAATTCACTGAAGTACTGTTTAAGGAAAGTCAAAATAAGCTATTTCCATCTCCTCATTTGCAATTAACTTCAGAGCACGACACGGTGGGAGGTGGTTCATGGGAAAAGCATGACTTGGTGGCAATCCTCCCTCCTCCTGAGAGGAGAGAGCAGCAGAGAGGGATGCACCCTGCCAGGTCACAGCCACCCTGCCTGCCACCAGGGAGAGGAGGGACAGGACACTGCTGACCCCACCACTGACCCCACCGTGGTCCTGTGTGAGATGCTCCATCCCCACCTGAATGCAGATCCCACACAGCTCCCAGGAGACAAAGCAGAGGGAAAAAAAGGGATGTGAGGCTGATGGCAGCCTGGAAAGGGAAGCTTCTTCCTGGGAAAATCAGGAGTTGGTGCTTACTGGGTTGGAGTTGGCAGAGAGAGCTACTCTTCCTGAAGGAAGGGCTGGTTGGTACCATAATCTACCTTTTAAATTATTTTTTTAATGCAAAAAAAAAAAAAAAAAAAAAAAAAAAAAAAAAAAATCCGGATTTTCTCTATCCATGTCCTTGTCTTCTTCCCCACCAGTGGCACTACTGCTGCAATAAGAGGTGACCTGGCACTCATCCTTCCCTGGAGAACTCTGAGTGCTCTGTGGAAGGGTCCCAGCAGAACTTCTGGCACTTGGTCCCCACTCTGCCTTGCCTCACCTCAAAACTCCTCTCTGCTTAGGGACATTCCCAAAAAACCCAGGCCAAGCAAGGGTTTGGGGAAGAGCTGGTTCCCCTGCACTGGCTGGCAGGGCTGGGAGCTCTTCCCGGCTCTCCATGCAAATGTTCCCAGGAGGAGGAAGAGGAGGAGGCTCAGACCCAGCCTGGGAAGCTCCTGCCAGAGAATCCAGACTGCCAGGAGGTGTCCACAACCTCACTTTTGGCTTGTGGGCTGACTGCAAACCAGCCAGGGAGCACCATGGGGAGCACAGGGGCTGTGCCTGGGTCCCAGCCCTGCTGCCTCCAGAGCAGAATCCTGCTGCCCCTGCAGGATCCATCCTCAGGTTCCCCCTGCAGTGCCCAGCGACCTTTCCTGGTGAGGAGGATGCTCTGACCTCCAGCAAGCACCTCCCATCCTTTGCCCTACAACTTTAAAAGCACCTCTGACGTGGCAGCCTGCTGATTGTGCATTAAATATTCACCTCCATGAGACTTCCTTTGAAGAATTCTCCTTTTAACTGTTCTATTTTCATCGCTGTCCTCATCTCTCAGTAACGCTCCATCTTCTGCTTAAGTGTCATCTTCAGATTTTGTTCCCAATTAATATTTCTATGGCAACTGCATTTAATTTTGAAGTGGTAGCACTCACTCTGCATAGGAACCAGAGCCTCCTCCTCACCTCACAGCTCTTGGCGTGCCCGTGGTGGACATTTCTGCTGCTGTGTTTGCTTTCCAAAGCCATGATTCTCAGTGCCCCTGCCTCTCCTCCTCGTGCCTGTAGGTTGGTCCAGGCAAAACTGAGCTCAAATTAATCCATCAGCTTGTGATCCCTGATCACCAAGGGCCTGGATTTGCTACAGGGTGAAGCACAGATGTTTGGGGAACACAGGAACTGCACCCAGGGGAACAGCTGGATCCCCAGGCAGGACAGGAACACACTGTGAAACAGGAGTGCTTGGGAATGCAGGAGGTGCAGAAGGGATTGCTGTGTTTGGAAACTCAGCCTTCACCCCATGCTCAGCTCCAGATGATGATGAGTGGAGAATTCTGCCCCAACACCGTGAGCTGTGAACCAGTGATGGGGTGCAGACTCATCCCTGGTTCCTGTGGCCACCAGGCACTCCCAAAGTCATGGGGAAGGCACCCACTCATGTCCACATGTGAGTTTCCTCCTCATTCAAAGGGCAGAACCAATCCTTAAAGCTGGAAACAATCCATGAAGGTGCCCAGCAGCAGCAGGATGGGGACATCCCCCAGCTGAGTGCACCACAGAACCCTCCTGTGAGCTCTGCACTGCCGAGAAAAAAAAAAAAAAGGGCATGGAGTGGTTAAAATAAACCCGGTTAGGGCCTGGAATGAGAAGCATTTGTGTGCTGGTTTCCCTGACGTGGCTGCCTCTGGTGTGGCTGAGAGCTGGCAGGCATCTCTGGAACGCCAGAAATGCTGAGTGTCCTGTTAGCTGGGCTGTGCATCCTCAGCACAGGAGCCTGGCCCGGCTGGCCCCAGGGGCTGGCAGCCTGACACATGCAACACATGCTGGGCTACTGCACGAGCAGCACAGGAGTTTGGGGATTAAACTCTATAAATCCACCTCCAAAATAATTTTGTTGCGAGCCAACATCCCTGGTGCCACCAATACCCTCTGTGACACTGTGAAAGCACCTCCTGTTCATGCAGGGTGACAAAATGTGCACGAAGGTTCCCCTGGTACCTCGTGGCTTGCTCTCCCTGCTGTGGGTGAAGCTGCTCCCCACTGCAGCCTGGGGCACCTCTGCAGCTGGCATCTCCCTGGCACTGCACATTTCCACGCTTCTTTTCTTACCAAAACATCTCAGACACCCCCAGGGACATTCTGAGGGTTTGGGCCCTGTGTTTAGAGTTAGCATTCAATTTTCCAACCCCAGACTCCATCCCTGCAAAGTGCCCAGCTGAATTCCTGCCTGCACCCCAAGCCTGGCATGCAGCTGAGATTCCCTCCTGCCTGCTGTGCCCACTTTTGTGCCACCCAGAACAAGTGCACTCACCATAGGTTTGCTTTCCCAAGAGCTCCCAGACAAGCCCTGCTCACAATATCTACATTATCCCTCATTCAGATGAGGGAACCACAGAAAAATGTAATTTTGGAAGCCGAGTAACTCAACTCCTGCAGCTGTGCCTTGGGCTGGGCTCCAGCTGCCTGGCTGCCCACAGGGCTCCTCCACGCTCGCACAAGCACCAGATTCCTCCCCAAACTCACTTCCCAGGATGGGCACTCAGTGGGGATGAGATTTGGGACTCGGCTTTCTTTCCTCGGCCCCGTGGTGGTGGCACGAACGCGATTTTTCATGGAAGGCAACACTCCTGACCACTGCCCTTGCCCAAAGATGCTGAGCTGGGGGAGGATCACATTCTCCACGCCTGCTGCTTAAACTGTGTGGTTTTTCTGCATCACCTCCTTCAAAGCCAGCGCCAATGTGCTGGTTATGGATCTGACCTCACCCCTCCTTTAAAATAATTCCTATGGTATTATAATTCCTATGGCATTGGCATCCTACCCCAAACCAGCCCCTGCCATTCTCTGTGTGCCCTGCCCGCCAGCAGGAGCTGGGCTGGCACAGCCTGGGGCAAGGTGACAGGGAGAGCTGTCCCCTTGTCCCCCTTGTCACGCTGCGGTGGCACCGCCGCTGTCCCTGCGACACTGAGCGCCCTTCTCATTTATCTGCTCGGCAGTGAAGGGCTCAGCCCAGCTCGGGGAAGGCTCTAAATGCCTTTCTGCTGCTGCCGGGCACGCTGGTGGCAGCACATTGTCCCCAGACACGGTGACACTGCGGGGCACGTGTGGCAGGGGAACTGCGAACTGCGAGAGATTGCTCATCCAACGAGGGATGCTCAGCGGGTGTCCCGACACCAAAAACACCCTTGAACACCCATTGTCACCCTTCAACACCCATTGTCACCCTTCAACACCCGCTGTCACCCTTCAACACCCGCTGTCACCCTCAGCATCATCCTTCCCCCGGCTCTGCCCCGGGACATCTCTCCTGAGCTGTTTTCCACTGGGATCCATCCCTTCCCCGTGTGCCCATGTCCTGACAATTCTGCTCCTGTTCTTCTGTGGATGGCCACAGCTTGCCCAGCCCCATGTGCCCGGGTTGGTTTTTTTTTTTCCTCTGCGCTGAATGCTGAGCCGCAGGGAACTCACTTAAAAACCAAAGCACCTCCACAAATGAGTCTGACCCCGTGTGTTTGTCTGGCCGGCTGAAGGGCTCGGTGCTGTCCTGACGAGCTTTTACCCGGCGACAGTAAATCACAAAGGAGCTCAGAAAATGCAGCTCATGCACCCAAAGCTTCCTCCCTGCCCGCCCCGGCCACGGAAAATAGCACCGATAATAACAGGCACCGGCTCTCTCTTGAACCTGAGATCTTTACGAGTGATCAGCAAATTCGAGAGGGCAATTAAGGAAAATCAGCACTTCATTAGCTTCCTGAAATGCTGTCGCCGCTGGAACGAGACAGCCGAGCTCAGCACACTGTGAACCCTGGGCGAAATGCGGAGGAGAAAAACTCTCCAGCGCTGTGGGCTGCACTGAGGGACTCCCTGGGCATGGGAATGCGAGGATCAGCAGCTGGGAATCCCTCCCTCACCAGTGCCCAGGCTGCAGAACAGCTGGGGAAAAATTATTTTCAAAGTCACGGCTCGTTTGATGGCGTGGAATGCTTCCCCACAGCCGCGCTGCTCGCTGTGGGTGAGCTCATCCTGCATCCCACCTCCAAACCACTGCTCTGCTCCCCAGTCCTGGCAGTACGAGTTAATCCCAGCCCAGATCCAGGCCTGGTAAAGCCAGCTTCCCTGCCAGATGAAAGGGAAAAGCTTGAGGTTAGGACTTGGCAGGGAAGTGAGACACCTCTCCCCTCCCTGCATCCCTTCCTGGGTTATGGAATGCTTTGTTTTTTAAGACAGCCTTATGAAAACGGCATGAAAATTTAATCACTCCGGCACTAAATCCAATCGCTGCTCTTCTCACGCACCTCGCTGTGATTTATTCTGCTGCTAAAGCCTTCGCCCTCCCCATCCTCTGAGGACAGTTCAGGGAAGAGCAGAGTCCCCACCACCCCATTCCCAGAGCCGCTCCAGGGCTGGCTCCCGCACAGGGGCTTGAGGTGATTTCTACACCTCTGTGGATATTGCTGTGAGCACAGAGGGGGTGTCCAGGAGCATCTTCAGGGATATTCCCCAGGCAGGAGTCCCTGCAGGGCCCCTTGGGCTCCAAGGAAAGATTTCTCTGTGGGAACTGGACATGAGTGATGAGACACTGAGCGCTGCAAGCCAAGGGCTTTACCCTTCCCTGGACTTGTGCTCAAGGAAAGCTGTGACATTCATCAGGAGAATATCCTCCAGCTACAACCGGAGACCCTGATTCTCTTAACAATTTGGCAATGAATTAATGACATTTTCCAGTGGAAAAGAAATTGCAAAACTCTCCTGGGAGCTTCTGATTTGACCCAAACAATCTGTCAAGTCAAGCTGACTGGAGCCTGCCCGCTCAGCAGCTCGTGTGGCTCTGAGCTCATCCCCAGCCCAAGGAGCAATAAATAAAAAACCAGGAGGATGGCAGTGGATAGCAGGGATTAACTGGGATCTCTGGCTCCATTGATACCCCACAGCAAGGTCTGAGAGGGTGGAAATTCAGGTTTTTAGGAGTTCAGTGCCTTGGATGATGGCTTTATTTGAGCTATCAAGAATATTAATATTCTTTTTAAAAAATCAGTGACTCAATGGTAAGGGTGGTGCCCCAGTCCTTCCAAACCTGGGCTCCATCACCTCCAATTCCAGCCCCACAAGCCAAATCACTGCTTCAGCACAGACATCCCTGGCCACTGTATATTAAAAGCAACTAATAGCTGGAGCTAAAGGAGAGATTATCATTATCCAAATTGCCTGCTCCTCAGAGAGAGCTGGGCAGACTTCCAGGATGCAATGGAACCGTTTCCCTGGGCAGCTGAGGGATTCTCTGTGCCCCTGAGCAGAGCCAAGCTGGAGGGATGAAGGGCTGAGGTGCCCCTAGTGAAACGCCCCATGGGATCCCCACAAAGCAGGGCTGGGGCTCCCTGCAATTCCTCAGCAGCATCCTGGCTGTGGTAGGGTGGAGTTTGAGCTCATGGGTGCTGAGCAGCTGAATGCTCAGCTTCTAAACAGGGAGATAAATGCTCATTTCTTGGGAAGATGCTCTGTCCTGTCATTGCCCACATCCTGACTCCCCTGATTTACAGTTAGAAAGTTCATCTTGACTGTGCTCAGAATCATTAAGCTACAAACCATAGACTAATTATGGGGCCCTGGGCAAAAACGTTAATCCAAAGAGCATAAAATTATAATGACTTTCTTGGCATAATTCCCCAAACAAGATAAACAGTCCAAATAGCAACTGCAGCTTCTGCACATTTCCAGTCCCAGCTCACTGCACTGCAGGGAGGTGAGGGACAGAGGGATGTCCTGAGGGCAGGGAGGCTGGGGAGCTGTGCCCAGCCCCATCACACAGCAGCTGCGGTGTTCCCATCCCTGCCATGCCCTGCAATTCCCCCAGGCACTGTGGGGACCCAGCTGAATCCTCCACCAGAGGTGCGGGAAGGATGCAGCCACTGCCACCAGCACGTTGTGCATCCCTCCTTGCCAAACCACTGCGTGCCCACGGGGACTGCACCTCCCAGCATCATCTGCACCAAAATTCAGCAAACGAGGCAATTTGGCTCTCTTAGCCAAATCCAGGAGTCACTCGGATCCCTGTGCCTCTCATCAGTCCCGTGCCAAGGGGCCACTGACTGAGTCCAGGAGCCCAGGGAAGTGGCCTCAGGCAGGGTCAGAGGAGCCATTTCCAAAATCACAGCTCAAGTGTAACACTCACCTTATCTGCATCTTCATTTATTTATTGCTGACTGGGAAGTGGGACACCAAAGCTAATTATTTGATAAAAGCTTTGGGCAGGGTATTAACCAGCCAGACTTGTAAGCAGATTTCCAAACCTCTTGTGTGTCTCCACTCCAGATCGCTGTGTCGGGTGGGGTGGGACAAACACAGAGCTCCTTTTCACCCTGCCTGGGGACAGGCACCACCAAAGGGCTGTGATCCCTCTTTTCTCCCTCCTGGAGGAACACTGGCTGTGCCAGTTCCAGACACAGAAGGGAGAGAGGATGGGCAGCAGCTCAGAAACCGAGCATCCCTCAGCATCTCCTTCCCAGACCCTGTTGGGAGGTTTAAAGCTGTTCCCACCAAGACAAGCCTTTGGACTCGATAAATCCCTATTTCTTATTTTATCAAATATTTTTACTCCAAAAGCAAAAAGAGCTGTCTCAGTGCTGGCAGCTCCTCTGACGTGCCCAAACTGCCACCCTTGGGTACAAACAGAAATGTCCCTGCAGCTCAGAGCCTGCAGCGAGGGCAGGGAACACACAGAGTGCTGGGGACATTTTCCAGTCCAGAAAAGAGTGCTGGGGACATTTTCCAGTCCAGAAAATCCCAACTGGACACCTGGCAGACTTTCCTGGATCAGCCTGGCATTCCTGTCCCTGCCCCCAGCACCAGCTGGCTCTGTGGACACCCACTGGAGCCATTCCCCAAAATCCTGCTGTTAAATCCAGCTGGAAATCTCACTTCCAGTTAATTTTTGCCATTCCAGGCAACACCCTGGAGATGAAATCCTGCTCATATTTCAGCCACGCTCAAAAAAAGGGTCAGACCAAAAGCACGTGGCTGGAAGCCCTGTGGAGGAGGTGCCAGCCCTCCTGCCCAGAGTCTCTTTGGGTGCCCCACCAGTGATCCTCAGGTCTGGTTTTTGATGGGAAAATGAAATAAATCCATCCCTGTTTTCCCTGCAGGTTCATCTGTGTGGGGCTGCTCTTGTGGCAGATCCACCTCCCACCCACTCAAGGCAATGAAACCACTCAAACGTTTTAAAAACAGCATGTTAGCTGGAAAATGTTGCACCCACAGGATAATGGAGACTATCTCTGGGCAAGCAGGAGATTAGGAAGATAAATGACATCGATAAAGGACATTTCAGCCCACAGCAATTTGAAATCAATGTAAATGGGGGAGTTTTGCAGATGTGCAGGTGCTGGGGAGGGCTTGGCCATCAGAGCTTCAGGTTCCCTCCTGGCAGCACAACCAGGGAGCCAAAAATGGCTCTTACACTGCACTATTTATTGGCTGAATAATTTTAATTTCCTGTTAACTGGAAAAACGGCATTGAAATTTGATGTGTCTTGAACCAGTGGCTATTTCAAATAAGGGAGGACAACTGCACCTAGAGTGAAGCAAGGCTTGTGAGCAAAGTGCATCTTCTAGGTGTGGAAATGCTGATTTGTCCCAGCAGCTAAACCACCACCAACACAAAAATCGAAGTGTGTGCACATGCTGTCCCTCCCATCTGTGCCTGCAAAACTCCCCACAGGGACACCCACCCAACAGCTTCCACACTCCTCTTTTTTCAGTCCAACTTCAGGGTTTTTTAGGACGTGACACCATGAAGGGGGTTAGCAACATGAAAAGCCAATTGTGCAGATCCTTGGAGCGCAATGAATTGCTCTTAAAAAAAAAAAATCTAATCAAGAACTTTTCCTTTCTTCCTTTTTTTTTTTTTTTTTTTTTTTTTTTTCCACCAAGGATGGTATGTGATGTGTATAGTCTCAAAAGGAGATTTACTAGAGACTGCTGTGACTAAGGCAAGATGTAATTAGAAGAGGGGAGGAACATTTATCATTTGCCAGAGTGAATTAGGTATTTCGACTTCTCAAAAGAATTGAACACAGAGGGTGAATTTTTTTCCAATTTCTCTCACATCTCCAATATTATTAAGTTCAGCTAGAAAACACTTGAGACAAATTGACTCATCTGAGCCCATCTCTTCATAATTGCTACACATTTTAAATTGGCTTAGTTAAATGAACACTTCGTGTGGTGGTTGACAGGCTCTGTTGTCTGGATGCAATATTAAAAATATCAAAATCAACATGAGAGCTGGAGCAGAGCCTGGGGATATTGCTTTTCTGAGCACTGGATATTGCTTTAGCTGGACTGGAGCAAATACCTACAAGTCTCAAGGTGTTTTTAGACAGAGATGAAGAGATTCTATTCCTTTCTCATTAACAATGAAGCATTTTTTCCTCTTTTCTTTCTACTTAGCAAGAAATTCATAAGCTCATGCTCCAAACTGGGCCACCAGCCATGGGTTGTGCACAGAAACCATCCCAATGATGGTTTATTCACTTTGCAACCTCCCCACAGTGCAATGCCCTCGTTTATTGTGCATTTCCAGCTTTTTGCATGGAACGCACCCCACTCCCATCCGTCAGGAGCCTCGAGGTTCCTGATCCCTGTGACCCCAGCCAGTGTCAGGAGCTCTGGGGCAGAGCTGGAGATGCTCAGCATCTCCCCAGATGCCAGCAAATCCTCTCCCCCAGCCCATGCCCTGGTGCTGCGCACGTGAGATGCTCCACGGGTCTCCTCTAAAGGCTGCTGAGAGCCATGCACAGGGGAAGAATTTGGGTCTGTGCTCTGCCAACGTGATCTCAGGCTGCATTTGTGAGACTCGAGAGCTTTGTGAAAACCCAAAGCCAGGCAAAATAATTGCTGATACAGAAACATTTGAGCAGCTCAGGCACGCATTAGATAAGGGATCTTGTTTCTTCTCCCCCTCCCCTTGGCCTGCGTGCTTCCTTTCCACATTGTTTTATCATGAACAGAAAATAACAGCAGAGACAGAAAGGCAGAGCCTGCCAACAGCGTGATTTATGTTGGCTTTGGAGCTGAAACACTTGATAAAGCATCCAAAGCCTTGGATGGCTGCACAGGGGCTGCAGCAGAGCTGGGACCAGCCTGGCCTCTCGCTGGCAGGGGAGGAAGGATTGAGGACAGGGATGAGCTGAGATCAGAAAGGCAGCGCTGGTCACGCTGGGTTTCCCAATTTCCAGCCCCTTCCTGCACCCACACCCTCCTCTGCTGAGCCCCAAGCACAGGGGGAAATGCCTGCTCCCAAAAAAAGGGAAGAGCAGGTGAAGAGCACCACCCAGGTCATGGGGTTGCAGCCTGATGTTGGTGATAAAATTACTCAACATCTCGCTGTGAAATGGAGATGGAGACCATGGGGGGATGTGTCCACAGCAGGATGGAGGCTTTGCAGCTCCTCAGCCCAGATTGCTGCAGAGATACACGAATAACACCTGGAATTTTTCACAGGGTTGGGATGAAATAAACGGGTTCCCAGCAGCGTGGATTTGCTCATTCTGATCCCGGCAGTGAGATTTCTCCCTTATTTAAATAGTGTCTCCAAGGCTTTACCCTTAGTCATCTAATAAAGCAGCGTGTCAACACCAGTTCTGCATCACAAAATGAAGGGCACTCGGGATCCCCCCACGGGACAATTCAATAAAGAGAGAAGAAAACAAAGGATCATCTGAGCCTGAGCAAAGACCTCTGAGAGCACACAGCCCCGTGGGGAGAGGGATTCACCCTGTCTGGTGGGGCAGGTGGGAATGCCGCCCTGCCCAGCTTCCAGCACTGAGGAATTAAGGACTCTAAAAACGCCGAATAAAAGCTGAGGGATAATCCTCCAGGTGGGCTGGACAGGCTCTGGCAGCAGCGCTGGGCTGCCCTGTGAACCAGCAGCAAAAGGCTGAAATGGGAATTTGCTGATTTGGAGCAAAAAGATAATAAAGCCAAGCTGAACAGTTTAGTGCTGGGCTTAGCAAACCCCATCCTCACACAGCCTGCCAACCTTTCCCCTTCCCTCCCCCAGATATCTGCAGACAGCAGCAGTGATGGCATCGCTGGGTTTAACATCAAACTCCTTTAATTCTGTTTTTTTAATGAAAAGACTGGAGGGCATTTTTAGCACATCTCCACTGAGTTGCTTGCCCAAAAAAATAAAGACACTTGGAGAGCAGAGCTGTCCTGAAACATCATAGCTGTCAGGAAATATGGTGCTCTTATCCCCTTTGTAGAAGGGAAGCGGGGAATGTTTCCTTTAAAGTGCCTCAAAATGAATTTAATTTAGAATGGATTTCACATTCGCATTTGATGAATTAAAACCAGTGTGGTTTAACAGCTATGTAATGGGGTATATATATGATCTGTTAAACAGGTGTTTGAGGTTTAGCAATTATCTAATAAGAGACTTATACATATTACAGTAGATAAACTTCAATAAATATGTTCTTAATCAACCGGAGAGCACTCAACATACAATTACCGTCCCTGCCACATCTTGTTGAGGCGAGCAGCTGATTCAGTGCACGGCAGGATTTTTATGTGCTGCTTAAAAATCCCTCCCCTGCCTCCTGTTTGTGCTGTTGGGCTGGGGTCTCTGTGTGTTTCCCAACCCGGAGCTGGGGAGGAATCTCTGCTGTGATTTTCACCATGGAATATTCCCCGTGGAATATCCATGGTGGGGTCCCTGTGAGCAGCACAAGCTCCTGCCCTCCTCTCCCCACCGTGTTTATTCACCAAGGGAAATGGGAAAGGGTTCAGGATGGAGAGATTCATCCCCACGGTGAGATTTGCATTAGGAGGTGACAAAAGTGGAGCAAGAGGTTTAATCCCACCACACCTTGGGATTGTGCCAGGGATCCTGGGTCACCCCAGGGATGGATGGATGCACAACCTCAATTCCACTGTGGGATTGTGCCAGGGATCCTGGGTCACCCCAGGGATGGATGCACAACCCCAATTCCACTGTGGGATTGTTCCAGGGATCCTGAGTCACCCCAGGGATGGATGAATGCACAACCCCAATTCCACTTCTGGGATTGTGCCAGTGATCCACACCCTGCTCCTGGGTTACTCCAGGGAAGGATGCACAATCCCAATTCCACTTTTTGGGATTGTGCCAGTGATCCTGGGTCACCCCAGGGAAGGATGCACAACCCCAGTCCCAATGTGGGGTTAAGGCTCTCATGTTTTGGCTAATTTGCCACGTTCCTAGCTCGGGTGTTAAATCTAATTAGCACATTAGTGCTGGCTTTCCCAGTTGTAAAACAGTGGGGAAATCCCGACTAACAGCAGAGACAAACGCCAGAGCTGCCTCAGCAGCTTCCCCCATCGCTGTGCCCCGGAAAAGCCGGGTTTCACCCCAAAACCGAGCACAGCCCTCCCACTGCCGGGAAAACAAACACGGGTGCTGGGAGGAACAGGAAAGCACCCAGAAAGTACCACTGGGGTCACCGAGTTTGTTCTGGTTTGTGCACAGAGGAGCTTGCAGTGGTTTTAAATCAGTGCTGGGACGGAGCAAAATTCAACAGCGGCGCTGAGACAGCCCCTGAAATCACATCCAGCCCTTCCTGGAGCTCCACCAACCCCTGCTCATCCCACCTTGTAACACACACAGAAAACACCTATAACGCACATATAACACACATATAACATATAACACACACAGAAATCACATGTAACACACATATAACACATATAACACATATAACACACATATAACATATAACACACACAGAAATCACATGTAACACACATATAACACATATAACACACATATAACATATAACACACACAGAAAACACTTATAACACACATATAACACATATATAACATATACCACACACAGAAATCACATGTAACACACATATAACATATAACGCACACAGAAATCACATGTAACACACATATAACACACAACACATATAAGAAGACACATATATAAATAAGACACATATAAGACACACATATATAAGACATATAAGACACATCCATATAAAACACTTCCATATAAGACACATCCATATAAGACACATTCATATAAAATGCATCCATATAAGACACACACATATAAGACACATCCATATGAGAAGACACTATATATAAATAAGACACATATAAGACACATCCATATAAGACACATCCATGTAAGACACATACACATAAGAAGACACTATATATAAGACACATATAAAAGGGCATCCCCTGTGCAGGATTAACTCCCTGGACAGAGGTTTCTCTGCAGTCCTCGCTGCTGAAATGGGGTTCTTTCCCCCCCGTCCCTCCCCATCTGATGTGCAGAACACAACACCCAGGACACGACGCTGCCAGCAACAGGCACAGCAAGGCGAGGCAGACAGCGATCCCCCCGACCAGGGAATTTTCCTCTTTTTCCCCTCGACCTGAGCACATTTTCACACACGGCCTCGGTGCTAACAGGCAGCAGGGTTGGGAAATCGGAGCTCGGTGAGGCTGTCACCCCCAGCACCCTGCAGGGTGTCCCTGCCAAGTTTCAGCTCTCAGGCTCAGGTGGAAGGAAAGCAAGAGACATTTGCTTCTTTTTTTAGACCTGAACGGAGAAGTTGTACAATTTCAGCACATAAATAATTGAAGGGCTAATGTGATCTCAAAGTGAGCACTTATGAAATGGAAACGTCCCTGTTGACAGATGAATTCCTGTAAATTTTCTTTGCTTGAGCTCAGATGCCCATTTTGTGCTTCGAAGCATATGAGGTCACCCTGGCTGGACAGCACACGCTGTGCCTGGCAGGGACCTGGGCCTTTGGAAAGGAAAAAAGGATAATAACAATCATAGCCCTAATAAAGGGTTTTAAAGGCTGCAGGATGGTGCATACAGCTCAGTGCACACATTTGTTCTCTCTCTTCTTCAAAGACCCAAAGAGGGTTCCCTGGGATGGTGGAGATGACCCTGGCCAAGTCTCTGTGCATCACCTCAGGAAACAGAGTCCCAGCAGCGTGGGGGGATGGAGGGCAAGGTCAGGACCCCTCCCAGACAGAGCTGCCACCACCTCCCCCCACGCCGCCGCTGTGTTTATGTTCTGCCTTCCTTCAATTATAATTAATAGCGGCTCATTATCAGGAGGGGACCGTTTATAAGATTCAATTAGAAGCCATTTATTTTAATGCTTTTGAACACAAAATGAGTTTGATCTCAGGAAACATTTCATTAGCATAATCTTCCCATAACGAGATCATCTCCTGAGCTTGACATATTTACACACTGCTGCCAGGGGGAGGGACGATGTGGCAGTGGTCAGCGGGGCCAGCACCCTGCAGCACCCCCAATTGCTCAGGGAGTGGCATCCTCAGGGAAGGGCTCTGCATTTTTTTGGGAGTTCAGCTCTCCCCATCACCAGCAGCTGGCCCAGCGTGGTCACAGGTGCCACGAAAAGCAGCGCCCTGCCCTTGACCACACACACCCCAGGGGCTGCTGGCAGTGCTCCCTCTGACCCCTCCAGCTGGAGCCCAGCCTGCTCCAGCACACAGCAAAGCTGTGCCATGGCACACCGAGGGAATGAGATCATTTTATTTGACTGTTCAGCTTCGGAAATTTAGTCATGAGGCAGGAATGAAAACTTGTGTCTACTCCAAGTCAAAATGCTCAATACAGCATGGCCATTTTTTTCCCCAGGGATAATCATCTCTGATTTGTTGCCCATATGGAAGATGTATTGGTTTTCCATACACTGGATGAGTTATACTTTTCATAAACTGAGCTGTCCATATATTCAAAGTAATATGATATCATTCACTTACACTTAAGCTGCACAGTGCACCACCACGTATTTTGGGTGTAAAACTATGCCATCAACATATTTTTAAATGCTTGGTCTTTATCAGAGCCCTGTCTGGAGCTATTGCCTTCCAGAGAATGATGCTCAGGGTGTTCTGCCACATCAGCTGCAAAACAGATAAAACACCCCAACTCTGCCTCCAGCAGCCCTGGGGGGACAGGTTGGATCAGGGCACAGGGATATGGGGCTGCAGAGTGCAGAGGAGCTGTGCCTTGTGTGCTGG
Organism: Sialia sialis; assembly: GCA_009812075.1. Classification (NCBI taxonomy): domain Eukaryota; kingdom Metazoa; phylum Chordata; class Aves; order Passeriformes; family Turdidae; genus Sialia; species Sialia sialis. The sequence continues at coordinate 4,806,104 of VRYO01002095.1, read as the reverse complement.
ATGGAGAAGCAGCCCCCTGAACCCAGGATCTCAGCTCAGACAATCTTTCCCAGTCCTGATGTTACCTCCCTGTTCAATCCAGGGGCAGGCACATTGGAAAAGGCAGGAATTGAAGTCTCCAGCTCATTGCAAATGGACAAAGGGTAAGAAAAAAATGTAATTATGATTAGAGCATTGGCATTGGAGAGCAGGCAGTGCCCACTCCCCTCTGCTGCCTGGCTGGGGCACTGGGCACAAATCCAAATCTAAATCCTCCTTTCCCAGGATCATGTTTTAAAGCTGCCTAAAACGCTGGGAAATAAATTCTCCTCCAAAGAAATCTCTGGTGTCACAGCTCCAGATTATCTGCTAGTGCAGGAGGCAGTGCTCAAATATTTTAAATGTATAGGCCATACGTTCTGGGAAATATAACATACACAGAGAAAAAAAAACATTGCCTCCCATATGGGCTTGGAGAAGCTGCGGATTACAGCCAGATGGCCAATAACTCAATGCAGCTGAACAGAAATCTCTGGGCCAAATTCACCCCCAGCACAAGCACCCCGAGCCCAAAAGGCTCGCACACTGCTCTCCTGTGTTTGACTCCTGCAAGGTGGGATTGTCTGCCTGGGGAAGCCAGGTTGTGACAGCTAGCTGGAACTGGGGATGTGCAGCTGCTCTTCCTGCTCTGGTATGGGTGTGTCCCCCCTCCCAGAGGTGCTGGAGCCCTCCTGGTTCTCTCACACCCAGGATGAGGAATTAGACAAGTTCAGAAGCACTTCATGGCACCACAGCATTTCATACCCACTCTACTGGCTGTCCCTGCGATTTGGGGCTGGCTGTGTCATGTCACCCCCTCCTCAGTGCTGCTGGACACCCCTCCTGCACTCTGCCACTTTTCTTTAATGCTTTGATCAGGATAAATGAGCAGAAAAATCTATTTTTGCACTTAATTTGCCGCAGAGCTCAGGTGGTGAACATTGCCTGAGCAGCTCTTGCAAAATCCACACCAGAAGCACACAGCCCCTGCCTGCTGGTGGCACAGGGCTCTGGTGGCACCTGGACAGTTCTGGCATGGCCAGGCCACCAAAACTGCTCCCTGAAAGTTGAGCCCAAACCCTGGAGGGGCACAGGAATTCCTGGAGTTAAGCAGCACATAGGGATGGAAACCCAAGGTGATGACACCACTGCTGGATAGCACAGCTGTTTCCAGCTGTTACACTGCTGGATAAACAGCTCAGAAAGGAGCAAAAGCTGGAGCTGCCCAGCTCCTTGGGGCTGCCAAGGCTGTGGGGCAGGCTGAGCCTCCTCCAGCCCCACGTCACTGGTTTTTCCCTGGTTTTTCTGCCTCGTGGTTTGCCGTGAGTCACCACCAGCCTCCCCCTGGCAGCACCAATCCTGCTCCTCTCCCTCTGCTCCCCCTGTGGTGCTGTCCTGGTGAATCATTAGTCTGCAGCAGGGACAGCAGATGCGCTCCAAATGAGTCATTGGGAGGAGGTGAAAGGAAAACCAGACCTGCCACACAGTGAACAATAAAAGGACTGTGGACATAAATCACTATTTTCACTTCAGCCATGATGATTGTTGAGAACACGTTGACTTGACAAAAAATGCCAGGTCAGAACACTTCCAGGGATGGAGCAGCCACAGCTTCTCTGGGAAACCTCTTCATTAATGCCTTTGCCTTAAATAATTTGAGTTTAAACAGCTCGGGGATGGAATGGGTCCTTGATGCAGCAATGGGGTGCCAGGTCCCGTCCCTGAGGGGCAGAACCAGGTCCCTGGGGTTTGGGACACCAGCACAACCCAAAGAGAAAGAGCCCTTCAGCCCTGGCAGGAGCTGCTGCTCCAGCCACAAAGGAAGGCAGGAATAAAGCCAATTTAGTTGGTGACACAGATTACAGTAATTTCACGATTATAAGCCGCACCTTTTTCATTGAAGAATCCAGCCTACCCCAGTAGTGCGGCTTATATTCAGGTGTGGTTTATAATTGTGAAATTACTATTCCCTGGCTATGGTGTGATTAGAGGGGCTCAGTGTCACCCCAGAGGGGAGGCACAGAAGGGAAAGGGAGATGCTGCAAGAGATCTCCCACACATTTCATGGAGCGCAAGCACAGCTCCTCTCCTTAACCCAGCTCCGTGATGGGCTTTTCTGGGATTTATTTGGTGTCTGCCAAAGATCTGCAGCCTGGAACTGCCCTGCAGTCCTGGAGAAGGGGGTGAGCCCCTGGGTGCCAGCTGAGAGCGCTGAGGATCCCAGCTGGCACAGGGAAGCCTGGCAGTGGCAGGCAGCAGCCGGGTTGTGTTTGTGAATTCCTCCCATTCCTGCCCTCATCTCCAGGCTGCTCCTCTCAGCACCTGTGAGCAGCTGTGGCTGTTCCTCCCCTGCTGTGCCTGGGGGCTGAATTTTCCCTGCAGGACACTGGGGTGGATGCAGGTGCCTTCCCTCTGTGGCCATGGTGCAGAGGATGGCACGGATGTCTCTGGCTTCCCCGGGTCAGGCAGCAGCACAGGCCAGCTGAGTGGCACACAGAGCTCCCCAGGCCACCTCCAGAGCTCAGGCAGCAGAGGTGCAAAAGGAAGAGAAAGAGCAGCAATCAGCTCAGGCAGGCTGGGAACACACAGGTAAGGAGATGACCGAGTGACCAGAGCAAGAGAAATCTTTTAAGCGTAAAATATGATTTCCAAAAAGTGTGGGGCAGGTTGGTGTTGGAGCGTGGGGACAGCAAAAGAGGTGATGAGCAGAAATAACTGGATTGCACATGCCAGAAATGGCTGGCTGCAGGCACAGCAGCAGCAGCAGCACTGTTGCAGCAATTTGGCAGCCCTAGGGCAGAGTTCCTACCTTACAGTAATTTCACACCTGCACACCGCACTTCCCCCGGCACACAAACGAGCGCCGCACCTACAGGGCGCACTGTGGGGTTCCAGAAATTTCCCAGCGATGGGCTGCACTTCCAGGCTGCCACAGTAATGTCACACCGACACGCCGCACGTCAATTTACGACAGTAATGTCACACTTGTACGCAGCACTTCCCGTCCCCTGCAGTAATTCTGTATCTATACACCAATTAGTTAGAGTAATTCCGCACCACACTCGAAATTAGCTACAGTAATTTCGCACATACGCGCCGCACCCGAATTTCTACTGTAATTTTGCACATATACACCGCGTCTGAATTTATACAGTAATTTCACAGGTATATGCCACATCCTAATTTCTACAGTAATTTAGAACATGTACGTCGCACTTCAAATTCCTTACTGTAATTTCGCATCTATGTGCCGCATTTGCCATTTCTTACTCTGCTTTTGCAGAGTCACAGTGAAAGCGGAGGATGGGACAGCCACAGATTAGAGGCTCCAGAGTGACACAGACAAAAACATCCTTGCTAAAAAGTGACATCCTTCCTCCAGCTACCAAAACCAATAAATGGGAGCAATCTGCCTGTCCCAGACCCCACAGCTGAGCAGAGTGTGGGGCTCTCAGTATATTCCAAAGCCCTGCAGCAAGGGCTGCCTGACTCCTGCAAGGAAAACTCCAGGAGCAGAGGCATTGCCAGGCAGCAGGATGCCTGCTCCCTCTGGCAGGGCAGCGCTTGGGAGGATGGGAAGGGAAGTTTGTTTTCAAGACAGCTCGCTCCTGGGTTTTCCAGATGCTTTGGCTGTCTGGGGATGCCTCTTGATGCACAGAGAGAGCCCTCCTTGAAATATGGGAAATGGAAACTAATGGTAAAATCAAAAAGCAGATTGCAGGAGGCTGAGAGTGCAGATGTGTCACAAAATCCAAGAGTGGCTTTTCCCCTTCGCCACTGTGGCTGTGGGACTCCTTTTATAGCCAGAATATTGATGTAAAACAAACCTTTCCCAAAATGCCTGGAGTTGAGAGCCTCTTTCTGCAGGAAATTGCTAATTCAGTGCAGGGTAGACCTGTGTCCACAGGAAATGGGAGTCTGGAGGAAAAAGCAGGGAATTCCTGGGGAAGGAATCCCTGGATGAGCCAGGACCTCTAAAGGGATGTGCAGTTCTACAGATGGCTGTAGATCCTTTCCAACTGAGCTATTTTACCCTGTTTTATCTGTCACCCCTCACAGGGACCTCATTTTGCTCCCCCAGCCCTTGGAAAATCTCAATTTCCTGGAGCTGTTTCCAGGGAGACTCTGCCACTCCAGCAGGGAGGAGAAGGCATGCTCGCTGCTTTAAACAAGAAAATCCATACATGGTAGGAAAGTTTGTAAAAGGCAGAATCATTTCGATCTCAGATAGAGCCAGCACGTGATGGAAAGAATTTCCCCATTGGCAGGGCAGGAGAATCAATTTAAGGTGTTTACACAATGCAAAGCTCCCAGTGTATAATTATCATTTTATAGTCAATCAATTGTAATTCTGATCCAGAGCACAGCACAGGAAAATTAGCATTCAGAAGCACCTTTGATAAATTAGTGAGGATTAGGGAGTCTGTGTTTGCAGAGATTTTGGTCTGGCACTAAGGGAGGATTTAAAAATGGCAAAGTTTTTGCCTCTGCAGCTGAATACACATGGGACTGAGGAATTTAAAGCTGTTTAGTTCTGGAAGAGAAGTAGGATTAAAGCTATGGAGAGGGCAGGGATCTATTCTGTATTTGATTAGGAGTTTTATGATGCAAAGAAGCTTTAGGGAACGCTTCAACTCTCCGTGCACAGGATTATACACATCACTGTATTAATTATTAGTATTAGAATAACACCTAAAAACCCCAGCACAGCGTGCACAGCCCTCCTGTTCCACATATTTTGTGTTTGGGCCAAGCCCAGCTGAAGCAGCCCAGGATCTGAGCTGATCCCTGGGGTAAATTACCTTGAATCACCCCAGTGCAGCCACAAATCTTTCCCAAAGGAAACCTCAGGCAGGGCTTGATGAGTGTTTCCAAAAAAAGACCTTCCCTACAGACCTGACATCATCATCATCCTTCACCCAGATTGCTGCAGCAGGTCCTGAG